>PVJA010005857.1:0-2500 GCA_004027025.1 Myocastor coypus | reverse complement strand
TTATTTTATTTTTTTGTTTATTTTATTTTTATGGTGAGACCTTTAAGAATATTCTCTTTAAAATTCAGAATACTCATAGCAGTCATTTCTCAATTTTTTCTTCTTTTTTTTTAAATTTTATTTATTTATTTATTTTTTCTTGTTTCAGAACCTTTGTTTGTTTATTCACTCATTTTCATGGCTGGCTCAGCCCACCCCGAGGGCAGGGCTGGCGCAGCGTGTGGTGCCGGGGATCGAACCTCGGTCCCTGAAGCCGCCCAAGCTTTCCCAAGCAGGTGCTTTAGGCCACTGAGCCATCCCGCCAGGCGCCTTTTCTTTTTTTTTTTTTTGTCTTTTTGAGACAGGGTCTCACTATGCAGTTCAGGCTGGCCTTGAGCTCACTTTTGTAGCTCAGGCTGGTCTCGAACTCTCACCGATCCTCCTGCCTCAGCCTCCTGAGTGCTGTCTTCTTTTTTAAATGTATTTGGTATTGGATGTCACTATGCAGCTCAGACTCCTACTGATCCTCCTGTTTTCAGCCTCTCCAGCACTGGGATTACAGGGCTGTGCCACAGTGCCCAGACTACTGCCTGCTCGGCACACCGAGGGGTGGGGCTGGTACAGCATGTGGTGCTAGGAATCAAACTTCTGTCCCTGTGCTTGCATAAGCAGGCGCTTAGTCTGATGAGTTATCTTACCAGCCCTTCAATTTTTCTTAGGCAACTGCAGGGACCTCAGTACCTCCGTTCGATTCTTGGCATCACATGCTCTGCCAGCCCCACCCCCAGGGCAGGCTCAGCTGGCCATAATATAAATAAATAAAAGTTTTTTTTTTTTTTTAATTAAAATCTTCTTTCCACTGACTTTCTTCTTTTACATCCTTCCTTCCTTCCTTCTTGTTTTCTTTCTTAAAAATTATTTCATCTTTTTCCATCTTGAACTTTTTCTAGAAGTCGTGTTAGATAGGTCTTTATTTTTAAACTTGTCTTTCACATTTTCTGTTGCTTTTTTCCTCCATGGAGTGTCATGGGAGATTTCTCCAAGTGAATCTTTGAAGTGAGTACTTAAGAACTTGAAGGGCCGGCCAAATAGCTCAGTGGATTAAAACACCTGCAAGCAGGTCCAGGGGCTGGGGATTTGATCCCCAGGCCTGCCATGCTGACCCTGTCCCCGGGGCTTGCTGGGACCGAGAAGAGACTGGGAGTGGTGGTACACACCTGTAATCCCACTTCTTGGGAGGCTGCAAGCAGGTGGATCACTACGAGTCTGATCTAGTAGCGAGACCCTGAACACCCTATAGACCCTGCCCTCAAATTTAGAAAAAAGAAGGAGAAGAAGAACTTGAGCCGTGTACTATTACATCGTGCCACTCTGCTCTTGACCTCTCTTGCCATCTGGGTCTGTGTGTGTCAGATCTGGCTGGAAAGAGCCGCGCCCTGCTTGCTCCCCTAGCTGCCTGCTCTTTGAACACAGCATCATGGTTAATGGCTCCCACGTCCCTCCCCTCTATTTGGAGTTTTCCCACATTTACCTCTTCAGTCTCTGGGCTTTCTGTGGGACCTCACATCTTCGTCATTTATGGGGTGCCTCGCCTGTGTGCTGTGAGCTTTGTTCATACATCTCTCTCTCTCTTTTTTTTTTTTTTTTTGTAGTGGACATTGACCCCAGAGCCTTCACAGTGAGCTACATCTCTTAGTCCTGTTTTCTCTTCTTTGTAATTTTGAGGCAGGCTCTTGCTAGATTAGGACTTAAGTTCTTTTTTTGCTGGCTGAGGCTGCCTTAAGAGCAGGTCTCCTACTGCATGTGGGGATGGGGATCGAACCCTCATCCTTGGTGCCTAAGTTTGTCCAATCATTTGTTTTAACGCACACAGCTCCCTGGCAGGCCCCCTCCAACCCCTGTCTTGCTATATGAGGTAGGGTTGGGTTACACACATGTGCCCAGCACACCTAGCTAAGCATTGTGTTCTTTAAAGTGGTGTGTTCCTTTTTTTTTTTTTTTAATTTTTTATTTATTTTTTCTTGTTTTATTTTTTTCTTTTTTCTTTTCTTTTTTTTTCAATTTTTTTATTGTTTAAATTTAACAATGGTTATATTACATATTTTCATCAACAGATCAGTTTAGATTAATACATATAGGTATATAAGATTGATCAAACAATTAAACATTAACCTTTCTAAATCCACATTACCTTTTTTTTTTTCTTTTCCCCCTTCTTTTCTTTGAAAGTTGACATATTGCATATTCTCCTCACAATCATTCTATAGAGTGCAGTGTGTGGGCATGACGCACCTCCCTATTGATGTTGCATAGAAAAAAGAAAGAACGAAAGAAAAAAAAAGGAAATAATATACTTCTCTTTGGACTAAGAGGAAGCAGATACATATATAGTCAAAGGTTTTGCTGTGCCACCAGTGAAGCTTGTGATGTTGGAGGCTATTGAATCTAAGCCTCCTAAAGCTCATCTCACCAATCTAGCTCTGCGTTCCATGCATTGTAATTAAGGATTTTTTTTTTTTTT
>PVJA010005856.1:66123-76783 GCA_004027025.1 Myocastor coypus | reverse complement strand
GCGGAGAGCATCCAGTTCAAGGCGGCAGAACAGCAGCAAAATGGTGGCAGAGGCAGCCAACCAAACAGGGCAGCAGAGCAGCAGCACCAGCTCGAGCTACAATCTGTCTCTCTGTCTCTCTTTATATTACATTCAGGCTCTCCGCCTTAGCTCCCACCCTAAGCTACACCCATAATCCCAGAAGTACTTCTACCCATAATCCCATCAGTACTAAAACCTATAATCCCAGGGATCATGGATCAAGTCTCAAACTCTAGAAGTCCTGGTTTCTTCTCATTGGCATTAATTTAATGTATCTTAAATTTTTTAGCTTTTTGATACAGTGTCTCACTATGCAGCTTAGACTCATAGTGATCCTCCTATCTCAGCCTTCCTTGTGCTGGGATTATAGGCATGCACCACCATACCTGGTTCTGGGGCTGGCACAGCATACAGTACCAGGAATTGAACTTGGGACCCTGCGCTTGCCAGGCAGGTGCTTATGCCACCAAGCTATCTCTCAACCCTTGATGCATCTTGTTATACACTTTCATTTTAGTAAGCTTGGTTTAGGTATAGTGGTGCCATAGACTACAGTCGAGTTTCCTGCAGTAGTCTGAAGCTCGTGCCTTTTTCAACTGTGGTTCATGAAAAATCTGGCCTGCCAAAGTTGTCCTTTTTGATCTAAAACGATTTTGTGATTACTTTAATGAAGGCTCAGAGTTCCTACAATGTAATGTTCAGGGCAGGACTGTCATCCCATGGAGCCCCCAGGCAAACGTTTCACAGTCTCTATGATGCCATGGCCCAAGGATGCTAAAATCCCTTGTTCAAAATGTGCAGCATTAAAAAAATGTGCAGTATTTGGACTGAACCTATGTACATCCTCATATATATCTAGGTGACTTACAGTGACCAACATAATGTAAATGCTGTCTGTATAAGTCATTTTTATACCATGTCACTTAGGCAATAATGACAAAGGAAAGCATATGTACATATTTGGTACAGGCACAGATTGTTCCTAAATATTTCAATCCACAATTGGTTGAACCTTCCAAGGCAGAACTTGTGGGTGGACAAACACCTCTCATTTTCAAGCTTTAAGGTGCATAAGCATTATCCAAGGTGCTTCATACAAAGCTAGATTCCCAGGACTACCTCTAAACATGTTCTGAAGTCACTGTCTTGGCTTTCTGTCTGCCTCTGGAATTTCAAGAAATACCTTAGGTTGCACTGGGAAGGTGGGGAATTCCACAAGGGCAAGGATAGTTGTGTAGTACTTCAAGATTTATGACCAAGAGTCAGTAAATAGTACCTACTTAACTTTTATTTTTATAGATTAGGAGTCCTTTCTTTTAAGTTACATGGATGATGTCCTGCAGATGGTTTGTTGAACCAGGAATTCTTGGATGGCAAGACTTTCTCCACATATTTGACGTAAGGATGAGTAAATCGATCTCTGATGAAACCCCTTAGTCTTGTGTGAAGAAAAAAGTCCTGGTCCCCATTCCTTGTTCAGGAGGTCTGAGTGGCGACTGGACTTGGGATGGTATTGTACTCATTTCCATGGCACAGTGGCCTTGGATCTGCCAGCCGGGTTGGCAGTATTACTTCTAAATTCTAAGTCCCAGGATGGCTACCCACTATATCAGATATTGAGGATGTGGGAAAGGCTTTGGGCAGGTTACTGTCCTGAAGCCTGGAAAGGAAAGGGGCTGTTACCTACAAGATTCCATGCCTTGGGCCACAGGTATATAGCGAAGGGAAAGGACCATCCTTGGAAGGGCCAGCTAATGAAGATTGCCCAGCCCCTGGCAGAATAGGGAGATTGAGCAGCCCCTCAGGAAAAGGGACTTTGTGTTATTTGCCCATTTCCCCAGTAACTGTGACTGGTGGGTGTCAAAGGAATTGAGTACTGTCGGTTTAGCTATAATTGCTAATTTTGCTTCAGCTTTGCTAGGCTATGGTGCCTGTCTGGTCAAAGCTCAGCTTAATTGTTGTTGCTGGAAAGTATGTTTTGGAGAAGAGGAGAGTCAGTAGCCTTGGTTTTGGAGGGCCTAACTTCCAGGAGGGCATGTGGCTTCCATTCTGTCCTTGCTATCCGTCCTGCAATGGTACCACAGGCTGTGCCTGGACTGTGGGCCTCATCATCTGGGGACACAATTAGTAAATGTTGACTACTAGATGCTGAAAGTATGTGGCAGGTCGTTTGGCTGGAAAGCAAAGGTGGGTGGGATTTGGTCTCAGGTCGGGGCTCCTGTGACTCAAGCTTGCCCTGTCAGGTGACGGTGGGTGTGTGCATGGCACCCTGATGTCTCTCTCATGTGAGGTGAGGCTGTGGGCATGGCATGGACAGTGGTGCCACGGGCACAGCGTGATGGTTGCCTTGCAGCCGCCTGTAGGTCCAGACGCTGTTCAGGCATATCTCTGGGACATAACCAGGGTTTATCATTGCTGGTCCCTTGCATGGCTGCCGGAGGGTGGGCAGGGGGCCTTGCTGCTCAACGCAGGAGAGAAACAGCGCACTCCACATTTGAAGCAGTGGTTCTCAGTGATATTTGGGAACTTGTGTTTGACAAGCACATTCTCAGCCCTGCCTCAGATCTGATGAATCAGACCAGCTAGGGTTGGCCCACAGGACTTTGCAAACTTGGAGAGCACTGTAGGCTGCCAAGGAGGCCAGAGATGGTGGGAGGGGACAGAACCAGCCACAGTTGGATGCAGCTAAGCAAGGGGGCTCTCACTCGGGAGCCCCTCAGTTCTTCCCAGTTGGAGGAGGCCTCAGCACAATGGCTGTACCATGGGGCCTCCCTACCTGGGTCTTGGTGCATGAGGGCCCCAGAGAATGGAGGAGTGCCAGGGTCATTCCTAGAGGCCACTACCACATGTCACTGCCCTGGAGCTGGGCCCCATGCTTCCGGTCACCTGCCGGGAACACCTCGCTGCCTTGCCTCTGTCGCCTGCTGGGCAGATGGATGAATAGTAGTTCATATTTTTTGCTTCGGAAAGGCATATTCAGAGTGCTTCCTCGCAAGGACCTGGAGTCTTTCTAGGGGGAAATATTTCCTTAGAAAGAAAAAGAGGCCAGGTTCTTTCAGGAAGGTCCTGCATCAGGGAGGGGGTACTGCATGCTGGGAGGGAGAACAGTGGGGAGTCTGGAGGGAGGGGTGCAGCTTTGCAGAAATCTGCCTGCAGCCAACCCTAGAAGCCAGAACCTGGCTGCAGCCACCTCTGCTTAGTGATGGAACCTGGGGATGGAGTCCATGGGGACAAGGTCAGGGACCCAGTAGGAGATGCCTACATCTCTTTTAGAATTATCCCTGCTTCTCATGGTAGCAGCATTTGTGAAAATATTGTACATAAATAAAGCTAAATCTCTTGGAATAAGTGTGAGGAAACTGGCTATTTAATCCTCTGGAGTCTTTTATTCAGGGAATTTGACAGAGTGATGGAGTATCCTATAATTTATCTGTTTGGGAAGTTTAATTTCAGCTTTTTGAAGTTCATTCACCCATTGAGCCCCTTGTTCTAGGCACCAGATGAAGTCTAAATGGAAGATCCAGCTGCCACTAGATTGGCCTGAGAGAAGGGGGTGGGGAGGGGGGGTGGGGGTGGGGGGGAAAGTGGGCAGGCACGTGGGCAGGCACGTGGGCAGGAGGTTTCAGGGTGTCCAGGGACTAGGCCAAAACCTGGGACGAGTTGCTAGGTGACAGGAGTCACTGTGGGGTTCTCCAGGGCTTTGTGGGGACTGGTTTGGTGGCCACAAGGCTGTTCCAGAGAGGAAAGTCTGGAAGGCAGAGAGCCAGTTATTGGGGCTTGGGGTAAGTCAGAGCCAGCGTGACTGGGTCTTGCTCTCCCCGTTCAAAAGGCTGCCCTTCCCGTAGACCCTGGCCTCCCACACCTCAGGCTCTGTCACACAAGCCCTTGGGACTGTGTTCCAGCCATGCTGTTGGTGCTGTGATCCATCCCTGACTCTAGGCTCTGATAGCCGCCTGGGTTCCACCTGCACCCTCAGTCCTTTCCAGCTACTTCTCCCTGCAGCACCTCTGAGGGACAAAGAGTCCTTCTCTGCCCCCTAGTGGCCGCAGGTCGCAGTACCACTTGGAGACTGATGGATTTTAGCTGTGGAGAAGCAGAGGTCAGAGAACCAATGCCAGCCGTCCTGGGATGGTCAGCTTTGGAGAATGACTGTGTATCTTTCCAAGTCAGGTTGGTTTCCTGTAGCATCAACATAGCACAGACCAAAATCAGCAAAGCCACGCAGTTGCCATAGGACCATTCCGTGTCCTAGTCCTGGGATCCAAGCCCTCATAATGCCAAACAAAGTGTGAGGACAGAAACCCAGATCCTCCATCTGAAACTGGGCCCTGAAAGGACCCAAGCTCACGCCTCTCCGTTCCTTTCCTACCCGTATGTGTTTCTTAAAGGCTGCTGAGATGATCCTGCTAGTGTTAATCAAGGCAAGAGACAAATCCCCGGTCTTAAAAGTGTCCTTCGTACATGTTTCAGCTGTGTGTCAAAAACAGGGAAGGGAGTCTATGTGTGTGTGTGTGTGTGTGTGTGTGTGTGTGTGTGTGTATCTGTGTCTATACACTGGTGTTAAGAGACTAGTACTTCTCCGAGGACCAACAGGTAGATCACTAAGAAGGATCAGGGTCAGAAAAGGTCTTTTGGTATCGTGTGTTACATAAAAGTGTGACCTTTACCACATGCACCAGAGCTCAGATGTCCCTGGAATGTGGGATTGATGGTAAGGGAAGAGCAGTGTGGCTGACCCTGCAGCCCTGTGAAGCTCCTATTCCTTATTCAGTTCATCTCTGCTCTTTGGCCCAGCACTGCTCACCAGGTTGTGTGAGCCCCGGGGAGTTGTGGATATAGCCCTGGGGAGTTATGGATATAGCTGTGGACCCTTTATGGTTCCTGTGCTTCCACAGTAGTGGTTCTTACCCAAATTCTGCCCTCCTGCCCCTGGGGCATGACCCAGAAATTGCTGTTTTGAGTTTGATTCTAACATGCAGCCGGAGCTGAGGTATTTGGGACTGGTAGGCTTGTTAGTTTCCTGGGGCCTGACCTTTCCTGCTGATGCCAAAGTTGGTTTCTCATGCTCTGCCAAATGCTGCCTGGAAGTTGCGTTTACTTGATGAATTGAATGAAATAAAAATGACTCAGTTTAAACTTAATCTGCCTCTCAAAGTCAATAAACAGATCTATGGAGAATGCATGACCCTGGCCAGCCTCGGATTAGCACGCCACAGCCTATCTCCCTTCCTCCCTCTCTCATTTTTGTGTAATTGAGGATTAAACCCAGGGCCTTCTCTTTGAGCCACATCCCCAGCACTTCTTTATATTTTACTTTGAGATGGCTTTCGTTGAGTTACCAGGGCTGGGCTTCAGCTTCCCATCCTCCTGCCTCAGTGTCCCGGCATGCTGGGACCGCAGGCCTGTGTGGCCATGCTTCCCCTGCCAAGTCCATCCCTTCCACTGGTCAGAATTTAACCTCCTGGGTCCGATTAAAAGCAATACCCTTTGGAGGGAGGTTAAGGCTCAGATGCACTGTATGTTGCCAACAACTTTTCTGGCTTTTCTTATTGGTTTTCCTGCTTTATCTGAATGCTGTCTGATTTGGAAAACAGTAGAATGAGCAGGGATACCAAAACTGCATGACCAGCCGTCCTGCCAGGCTGAAGCTCAGAAAGGAAGAGCTGAAAGCGGAAGACATAAGGGCAGTCGTTGCCTTTTCTTTGGCAAACTCAGAGGTGCAGCACCTTGCACAAAACTCCAACTGTCTGGATAAAGGACCTAACTCTATAGGGATTGTGGGGAGAGCTTGAATTTCCCCCTTTTTTCCTGCTCCTTTAGCCCTAGCAGTGACTTTAATTGCACAAGACTGGGAACAAGGTGTTAGGCTAAAACCCTGGGAGAGTCCCAACTCCATGGCCAGATGAATCAGGGCGAGGGTCTCTGATAATAAGAGAGTGTGGGAGGAATCTTGGAGAGGCGCGACCTTAAAAGTGAGAACCTCTGCTTGTGTATCTGAACCCGTTGTTTTTTTTTTTTTTTTTTTTTTTTTTGGGGGGGGGGTGGGGATGTGTGCAGAGAACAATGAGAAAAGCTTTGGAACTATACTGTAGTGCCAGATGCGGCCCCAGTCCCAGACTCAACCCCTGAGTGGGTCCTCCAGAGGGCCGACCTGAGCATGGCAAAGGATTCTGAAACTAACCATTAGGACCACCCAGAGGGCGAGCCTGTGACCTTAAATGGGCTAGTTGCCTGAAGAAACAAACAAATGGAAACCAGCACACACCGGAGTCCTCACGCATACATAATAAGGATGAGTAGGTTGCCGTCCAAATTTATTTAGGACAAATCTGGGCAACTCCCCAGCCAATCAAGAACAAACAAAAATTTTCAAAGCGGCCAATTCTCAAGGGAAAAGATAATCAGCAAATGCCCTTCTTGAGATGACCTAGATGCTGGAGCTATCAAAAACTTCACAGTAAATATTTTAATCATGTTACATGAGGCAGAAGTGGGAATATTTCATTTCTTTATTTTTATGTACTTGGTACAGAGTCTCACTACGCAGCTCAGACTCATAGTCATCCTTCTGTTTTCAGCCTCCTAGTGGTAGTATCATAGACGTGTGCACCATGTCCAGTTTCTATGGCCAGCTCAATGCACCTGGGGGCGAGGCCGATGCAGTATGTAATGCTGGGGGTTGAACACTAGTCGCCGTGCTTACTTAAGCAGGTACTTTGTCTGTTGGCCTATCTCATTGGCCCAGTAGTGGGAATTAAAAAAAAAAGTTTTTAAAAATCTTTTATTTATTTGGTACCAGGGTCTTGCTATTACAGCTCAGATTCATAGTGATCCTTCTGTCTTAGCCTCCTCAGTGCTGGGATTACAGCACCACACTTGGTTTCAGTGGCCAGCTCGGCAAGGAGCCAGCTCGGCCTGCAGTACTGGGGATCGAACCTGTGTCCTTGCACTTGTCAGACAGGCACTTAGACCACTGAACTATCTCTCTGACCAGAAGTGTCAATATTTTAGGAAAAATAGAAAATGTCCAGAGAAATATGCAATGTACTTTTAAAAAGGAAAAGTTAAAAAAAATAAGGAAAAGGAAAAATTTTGGAACTAAGTATATCTGGATTAAAATTGTTCCTGATGAGCTCAGAAGATGAATGACACAGGAGCTAGCCAGCTCTAAGAAGAGTACTAGAAATTACCCTGAGCAACTGAGAAGAAAAGCTCTTAAGAAATGATCAGAGCTTTGTGACCTTTTAGAATGGTATCAGGAGTTCTAATATTTGTTTCATTGGAATCTGAATGAAAGCAGAAAGAGCTTTGTCATATTCAATTAATTTGAAACCCCACAAGCATCCTATTTTGTTAAAATATGTAAGTGTGGATTTGAAAGGCTCACAAACTTCACAATAGGAGAAACCAAAAGAAAATCATAGGAAGCCATATTATCATTAAACTGCTAGAAATGGGAGATCACAAAAAATTCATGACATTGGGCTTTTTAAAAAAATTTTATTTTTTGGATACAGGGTCTTACTATGCAGTTTGGACTCATAATGATTGTCCTGTCTCTGCCTCCCCAGTGCTGAGGTTACAGGTGTGCACCACCACACCTGGTTTTGGGGCTAGAATGGCATGCAGTACCAGGGATCAAACCCAAGTCCTTGTGCTTGCCAGGCAGGTGCTTAGACTGCTGAGCCATCTCCCCGGCCTGACATGGGACTTTCTTAAGTGATACACTGGACATAGAAGAACTGTGCTCAAATGATTGGATTTCTCTTCACAAACTATGGGGGGTCATAAGAGAATGGAATAATGTCTTCAACACTAGAATAAAACCCTAACTGTTGATTAGGACTTGAGTATTTAGTTAGTAAGTCCTGTAGGAATGAATATGAAACAAAGGCCTTCTCAGATAAAGAGAAACTAAATGAATTATTTCCAAGAGCCCTGCTTGAAATACATAACTATGAAAAGTACAGTCAGGGAAACCTTAATGTCAGGGATGAATTCTGAGAAATATGCCTTTAGGAGGTTTTGTTGTAGTGGCACCCCCAGACAGAGTGCAGACACAAACTAAAATGATGCGAAATCAGCAGGTGGGATAATCTATCACATAACACTCTCTTGGTGACCAAAATGGTGTCATATGGTACATGACTCTTCTTCAAGCCCAAGAGAAATAATACCAGAGCCCCTGGAACTTCAGGAATGAGGGAAAACTAGACAAATGGGAAATCATGGGAGTAGATATAGTAGGCTATTTTTTCACCTCTCTTGTTCTTTATAATATATGAATATTTCAAGCAAAAATGATAGACTGGCTTGTGTGTGAATACTAATGCAGACAGATATGATATGCACAATATATGCAACAAATAAAGGATAATGGTTTAGGTGAAAAGATTTCATTTGGTTGTAAAGTTTCTGTGTTTTACTTGAAGCAGTAAGATTTTTCCTCAAAGTAGAACGTAAAAAGTTAGATGTGTAGATTATAATCCATAGAGCCAACTTTTAAAAATGACACAAAGAAGCCGGGGAGATGGCTCAGTGGAATAAGTGCTTGCCAGGCAAGCACAAGGTCCTGAGTTTGATCCCTGGTACCACCAATTAAAAAAAAAAAAAAAAAGAAAGAAAGAAAGAAAGAAAGAAAGAAAGAAAGAAAGAAAGAAAGAAAGAAAGAAAGAGGTGAAGCCACAAGAATGTGTAGTGTGTGTGCCACTGCTCTCCATGGTGACACCAACACTGGTTTCAGGTGTAGGTCACGTGGTGGAGTATTGGGCATGGGAGCTCTTCCAAGGCATGCTGTTGGTGAGGAGAGGCTGAGAGCAACTTTCAGGTGAATTTGAAGGCCTGAATGCCCCTCCCCCTGCTCCTTCTGAGATGAGGTGGGGGGTGCGAGTGTGCTAGCATCAGGAAATCCTGGAAGGGACAGGGGATCCTCACCCTACCCAGGCCTTTTCCAGGGGCCGCTGAGACCCATGTGGGTCCTGCTGCCACAGTGTCACCTGATCGACATAGCTGCCAGGGCCCAGGAGGCTGCAGAGCATCATCTTTTTAGACCTCTTCTGTCTAGGGAAGTACCAAGCCCAGGAATGAAAGAAGGTGGCTCAGGGCAGCCCCAGCTGCTATCTGAATGTGCTTTTGCACAGCTCATTGTAAGTAAGTGACAGCAGTGCATCTCTGCAAGTGTTTCAGTTGCTAGGTCACTGTCTGGTGCCTATGCCAACACTGATTTAGCTAGGATCCTATGATTCAATGGCTGGTGTGTGCTCAGCATTGCTGTCCATTTCACTGCCATATTGAAAAAGCACATTCCCAGTGGCCCTACGCCAGCTTACAAGATTTTGCGGGACTGTCTGGACGTCAGCTTGGTTTGGGGAAGATGAATTTATTAATCGCTCTTCAGAGCCTGTATTTGCCTGTAGTCTTGAAGTGAAGCACTAACCCAGTGACTTCTGCCTGGGATGTTTGAACTGGTTTTTCAGATGTGCTCCAAACTGCTTCAACTCAAATTCTGTGTAGTTAAGGCAAGCAAATTATGTTTGCAAGGAACACAAGAATCTTATCCATATAATGTGTGGGATCACACAGAGAAATAAGGTCCATGTTGGCAGCAATTTGGCTGAGTCTATGTTACCTTGGACGGCGAGACTGCGCCCAGCCCGTGTGCTGGTCACTGAATGGCTATTTTCCATCATGGTCTGCTGCACCACAATCTCTTCTGAGCACCAGCCAATGCTATTCCCCCCCCCCAAAAAAAAAAGAAAGAAAGAAAGAAAGAAAGAGTTTAGGCTGAGGACATGGGGGCTCTCTGTTGACAATAAGCCTTTATTCCCACATCTCATTAGGATGTCTCAGGAACCAAGTGGGGCGCACAGCATCAGCCGCTGAATTTTCTGTTGATTTACGTGCTGTTACAGAATTAATTGAGTCTGGACACAGGACCTCATTTTCTTGGACATGTAGCAGGTAATTGTGCTTCTCCTGTACATTTTAATTGCTTTCCAGATGGTCTGTCATGAAGGATTTATCTTTAATATTATTAATCAGAAGCACCAGGCCTACATGTGTGCCTGCACATGCCCCGCAGTGCATAGCCCCTGCCTCCCCCGATGGACAGCTAACCGTGTCCCGCTCTTACCTCACCTGGGCTCGGCTGAAGCTCTGAACCTTGTGTTGACATCAACCACAGTAGAGAAAGTTTTGAGGCACCCTGGTAAAGGTCTTGGAATGGGCATGGGGATAGCTTGGTTTCTCTTTAGGGAAATGCTGTGGCATCATTTATATTTGGTAGACAATAATATCTTGTTCTCTGGAGGCTCCTGTAACAATATCCCAGACAAGGTGGCTCAGATAGCAACATTTAATTTTCACAATCCTGGAGACAGTGAAGTCTAGGCTGGAACCTCTGGCATATTTTGTATGCGGGAGAGACGTACTGCTGGGCCATAAATGGTATGTTAGTTTTGCGTCCTCACATTGGTGGAAGAGGTGAGGGTGCTCTCCTTAGCTTCTCTTGCAAGGGCACTCATCCCACTTGTGGGAGCCCCACCCTCCTGTCTTCCTCTCCTTCCCAAAGTCCTCACCTCCCAATGCTATCTTTTTTTTTTTTTTTTTTTTTTTTTTTTTTTTTTTTTTTTTTTTTTGT
>PVJA010005856.1:0-66023 GCA_004027025.1 Myocastor coypus | reverse complement strand
TAGTGTAGAGCAGTTAGATTAGCAGACAGGAAATCTGAGGAAATGACCAAAATGACATTTATGGAGTGTTTCTGCTGCCTGTCCTGTTATGGTTGAAGAGAAGGATACTGTTGTGTTTGCAGTAGTCTTGACTGTAGCAGAGAAACAGAAGACTGGGAAGACATGGATGTCAAGCCATGCGTCTGTCTTTGGTGGGGCCACCGTGAGCAAATGTCAGTTATTCCCTGTATTTCCTGTTAAACACACAGTGAAACAGATCATACCTCTCATCTCCAGGAAGCCATGTGTCCTCAGAAGCCACCGCCTCTCAAGCACAGGAATCTCTGCATGTCAGCCTGGTGGAAGATAGGCTGGATTAGTCATACCTCCCCTGGCTCCTGAGGTAGGGAGGGAAGCTCTTCACACACTCCCACAGGGCAGCTGTCTTCTAGGAGTCACATCCCAGAAAGGCACTGCTGCTGACGCGATTGGAATCCGCTCCCCAGCCACTGGCTGTGGTTTCACAGAGGCCAGCTGCCTAGGCAGGTGGACTTTGGTGTCCTTGTCAGAGGGGGGCCCTGCAAAAAAGTTTCTTTTCAGGGGAGGCACTGACATGGACATCCTTTACCCTTAGGCTGCAAACGGATGCCACACAGATGGCAGTGTGTTCCTATGGAGTGCATGTTGATTAACTTTAATTGGTACACTGCCTTAATCTCTTTTCTGTTGATGTCACGGAGTACTACAGGCTGGTTAATTTATGAAGGCTAACAGTTTATTTGGCTCACGGTACTGAATGCTGGGAAGTCCTAAGAGCACAGTGCCAGTGCCTGGTGAGATTCTTTAGGTTGTGTCGTAGTGTGGTGGAGAGCACTGTGTGGTGAGACAAAAAGCCTGTACATTGGCTCAGATCTCCCTCCTCTTCCTAGAAAGCCACAAATGCCATTGTGGAGGCTCCACCCTTATGACATCATCTAATGCTAATCACTTCTCAAAGGCCCCACCTTCCTATACCCACCAACTATGTCATTGGGGCTTATATTTCCATCACATGAGCTAGGAAGGGCACAGATAAACTCAAGCAGATCCTCTAAACCTAGCAGGAGAACTGTTTCTTTCAAAGGACTGCTTCATCCACCTGTGTTTCTGCTCACCTTTCTTTCTCACCTCCCCTTGGTCATTCTTCTCTTTCCTGGAATTGTCTGAGATTCTCATCCTCCCAGGGTGTTCCCTTTGGAGCTGTGATCTTAGTGAGAGGGGCACAGAACTGGATCTTGAAGAAGTTAGTGAAGTTTTCCTCCCTGCTCACCCCCAGGAATAGAAGGAGAAGATTTGAACATGGTGGGCCTGGGCATCTAGACCTTACAATAAGGAGGCAGGTCTATCCTGTGGACAGTGGGGGATCACTAGTGACCCACAAACATCTGTCTTGGGGATGGTTTTGGTACTGCTGACATCAGAACCAGCTGCTACTCCAGGTCTGATCTTTGGCCCAACAACCCAGAGTCTTGAGCCTGGAACCAGCATGTTCCCAAGATAGACATACCGTGCCTGCTCTTACTTGTCAACTCTATAGGATTAGGAGATGTCTAGGATATTAGCGAAGCACACTCCTGGATATGTCTGGGTGGATTATAGGGGTGTGAGCTTAGGAACTGTCTCCAGTTCTGACACTTTCTATAATATTCTGCTTTTGCTGGTTGCAAAGAAGTGTGTGGCTTGTTTGTGCCACTCCCTCCTGCATGATGTTGCTGCATGGGAGCCAGATGACCATGGACTGAACCTTTGAAACTGGGAGCCCAGGCAAACCCTTTTTCCTTGAAGTTGTAGATGTCAGGCAGCCTGCGCTAGCAGCAGAAAGGTGACTAGTGGGGCCCATTAAAGTTAGAGGGACATGTATCGGGGAAAAAATTCTTGACTTCTCATCAGGGCCTTTTCCCTGCTCTGTAGTGTCACCAAGATACACCCACTGGAGGTTTCAGTACTCCAGTATTTGGCTGGCCCAAGGCTGAGTGGAACAGGGCAGAGAACATCCAGTTCATGGCAGTGGAATAGCAACAATGACGAGAGAGGCAACCAACCAATCAGGGTAGCAGAGAGCAACAGCACCAATCCGTCTCTCTGTCTTTATATTACATCACGCTCTCTGCCTCAGCCTATCCGCCTTAGGCCACACCTATAATTCCCAACAGAATTCAGACCCATAATCTCATCAGTACTAAAACACATAATCCCAGTGACTCATGAATCAAGTCTCAGTCTATAGAAGTCCCCGCCCCATGATTGCATGAGGCTTTGGGGGGACAACTAGATAAACTGTAACAGTTGACGGCTGGCAACAGTTGGAAATTTAGTGCTGTATGGCAATGTGCAGAGGTGATACAACTTTCTAAATATGGGGCTTAGTGGCTAGTCAGTCCTTAGGTCTTAAGAGTTTTACCCCAGAAGAGAGTATGGTAGGTCTTGGGGGACTGAGGTGGCTTTTAAGGTAGAAGAGCAAGCTTGGCCCCTGGAGTGCTCCTTGGCCCCCATCCGGTGATGTGATCTTGCTTCTCTTGTACATTCCAGCCATCCACTTGAAGGCTTTCCTGGAGCTTGTTGCTCCATACATTTTCATCTTTAAGCATAATAAAGATGTGGCTAAAGCTGTTTCTCTTCTAGAGTTTGGTGGACGTTATGGACTATCTTCCCTGGCTATTTTCCATGGATATGGAGGAGAGAGGACCAAAGCAGCTGCTCAGAAAGAAGCAACATCTTGAAAGCCTCTGCCAACTTATACTTAACTCACCAGATACCTTTAGTCTAGAGGGAAAAGCCTTTAAGAGGAAGATGATGTCAGCACCATGCCCTTGAACCTCCAGGACCAGGAGTCGAATACACCTCTTTTCCTCATAAAACCATCCAGCCTCAGCTGTCTCGCTATAGTAATGGAAAGTGGACTGATACTCCACCTACTGCAGGACCTGCAGGCAGGGGTCTCTTTTGCAGGGGTATCCCCAGGGGGCAAGACCATCATCTGCTAAATATCTTGCCTATGGCCCCCCAGTAAGTGGAGGCCTGCATGTAAGCAAGGACTTTCTTGTCTTCCTAACAGGAGGGTTTTTCCTCCTATACAGAAAGTCCCCTGTGGGTTAAATGTAATGTGGCAGTCTTTGAAGGTGTGGCTCCTTCCTGAGCAGCTGCAGTGGTTCCTCTTCCTTTGAATTCATGGGAAAGAGATCCAGGTTGGAAGGTGTGCGGTGTCTGACTCTAGGGAAGAGCCCTTTTTATCCAGATGCCGGCATTGTATTTAAAGATGAAGATACTTTTTAAAAAACCAGGGATCATTGCCAGCATCCAACTGAGCCATATTGCAGCCTTAGGCAAAAAACAAAAACAAAAACAAAAAAAAACAAGACCTGTAACATTTAGATGTTTTGTTTGTCGATTTTTAAACCTTTTTTGCATTATGTTTTCCTTTTTTAAAGCATTGCAGTTAATATACAACTTACTTTGTTTTCTCATATCTTCATGCCTCACCTACTTCACATTAACCCGGCCCTCGTAAAGTGAAAGTATTTTCATTAAAATTAGAAATAAATTAAGGATGTGTCTTAGCCCAGGATTCCTCCCAGGAAGTAGAGGGGAAAGCAGTCAGGTAGTGTGGCCACATGCTGGAAGGCAATGTACATGGTCATGACCTGGAGGATGTGTCATTTACCTGGGAAAACATTGGTTATTCAGAAGTAAAAGTAGGTCAGTAAGATATGTTTATAGGGCCAGGGAGATAGCGCAGTAGAATAAGTGCCTGCCTTGCAGGCTGAAGGGTCCTGAGTTCAATCCTTGGTACCACTAAAAAAAAAAAAAAGTGTTGTAGAAGATCAGGGTAGTTTTGCTGTATACCAGTAATAACCAGTTAAAATGTAATGGAAGCAAAACTGCACTTGCAAGACTCACAAATGCAGCACATTTAAGAATAAACTTAGTATGTCTACAGCTATGAAGAAAACAGCAAAGCCATCGGGAGACATTTTAGACTCAGATAAATGGAGTGAGATTTGGCAGGTGAATTTGCATAAAATGATTCAACCAGCACTGTCAAGATGAAAACTTTTCCCTAGAACAGTCTGTAAGACCATCTCAAGCAAAACTGTAGTGGATGTTAAATGGTGGGACAGTTCGGCTCCATAGCTCTTTTGTTTGTTGGTGAGAATAAAAGTGAGACCAGTGCAGGAGAGCTGAACAGGAAAATGAGGGTGAGCCTGCCTTCTCTAATGCTAAAGCATGAAGCCACGGCAAGGGAGGCGCTGCCGTACTGCTGTGGTACTGGGCAGGGAGAAGAGGAGGAAAGGAACCAGCAAGGCCAGAAACGGAGCCACATTTATGTAAGAGTTCAGTATGGATGCCCCCTGCCCCCATCTTGCCACTTCAGAATTTTTTACTTTGCTGATAGCAGAGCAAACCCATGCAGCCATTCTGGTTTTGGCAGTCAGTGCAGCATTCAGTAACTTGTGTGAGTGGCAGCCCTTTGTTGCAGACTTCATGGTAGGAGATTTGGCCCAAGTGTAGGCTGGAGCATTCAGAGCATGTTTAGGGTAGGCGGGGCTACATCACTATGTTACATCAAGGTGTCACCACCTTAGGAATGAGGAGCTGAAACTGCTGAAAATTGAGCCAACATAAACTTTTCCTCCTTATAAGTCATTATTTCATTTTTTAAATTTTTATTTTAATGAGAAAGAACAATGAGACAGTTTCAAAACAGGTTAGTAGGACAGTTACAAAAATTAATACATTGCATATTGTTGTCTTCATAGTAGTTGTTTAGAGGGAAGTCATTATTTCAAATGTTTTGTCGCAATGGCAGAAAACTGACAGAGTAGAGACATTTCCCCTGAAGGAAGAAAATCTGGCTTAGGACAACTCACTTCTGTCCATACCTAAAAAATAGGGTTGCCACCTCATCATGTCTCACCTATGAAGACTCAGGTAGCCAACTGTGCTGCTGCCAGGGTGCCAGAGTCGTGCCCCTCTGTATATCAGTGCTGCCTTTCTGCCCAACACTCTCAGAGAGGCCACTGCACATCACAGGAACCCTTTGCCAGTGGGAGAAGCAAAGCCAGGTCACAGGCTGTGTCTTGCTGGAGACTGGATTGGTGTTTTGGGAGATCAAGCAGAGGAGCTAGTTGGTATCCAACAGGAAAAAGATGAAAGAGGTTATGAATGTAAGTGAGTTGAGGGTAGAGCTGAGAGATGGTGTAGATGTAGGAAAAGGCTGTAGGAGGGATACATTAGAAAGACGAAAAGAGATGGGGGGGAGAGGAGAGAAGAGGTGGGAGAGAAGGGAGGGGAGCAGGGAGGAGGTGAAACAAAATGAGACAGCAGGACGTTTCCTGTAGCTAACAAAGAATTGAGCTTGTAGGAAAAGGTCCTCAGGTGGATCCTCGTTGATTTGTATCATCCAGAGCTAGCCTGCTGGAATTTTTGAACTCTAGGAATGGAGAGAAAATTGTATAACACTCCACAGAAGGGTTGAATTTTTGTTCCAAGGTAAAACAAATGAGATTAGTATTAAACTGCACATCTACAAGCTGAAAGGTGTAGCTGGAACCGTGTGAGACAGGGACAGCAAGCAAAGATGTCATCCAGAAAATGTTCTGTGCGAGCAGAACAAAAAGGATTATCTGCAAAAGGATCTTAGCAATCGTTCTAGTAAAATAAAATAAGAGTGTAATAAAGCTTTCAAGAGAAAAGAGCACACGAAGTACGTGAAGCAGTAGTGAGCAGTGAATTGAGCAATTACAGCCCAGGTCCACAGTTGGTGGCCATGTTGTGTACCTCGAATAAATTCTCCTGAAACTGTTTGAAGACTTGAAACAGGAACAGGAAGCAGTGGTAGGCAATCAGCTGGTTCTTTTCTCATTCTCCTGTGATGCTACCTCAGCAAGTTAGCTTTGCATCACCATTGCAGGTACCCAGATAATCAGCTTGTAAAAAGAGGACAGCTGTTTAGGGCTCAGGGCATTACAGATTCCACTCCATGACCACTGACCCTGTCACTGTGAGCCTGTAGCAAGGTAGCTAGCGCATGAGTGTGGTGGGTGTGTGCTAGAACAAAGTATAGCCAGGACAGGAAACTGGTTGGGGGGAGGGGAAGGGGTAAAGGCCTTGGTTCCCCACATCTCCTTCAGTGTGCCCTTCTGATGGATGGAGAACCCCCTGGTAACCCCAGTTCCAGCTGCCTCAAGTAGCACCCCAAGTGGAGATCAAAGCTTTAAGACCTGAGGCATTGGGGACCACCACCTAAACCACAGTTGTGATTTAAAATTTAGATAATGTACTTGTGGGAGAGAGGGCCATTCCATGTTAATCCAACAAGTTAAGTTTTAGTCCTTTAATAAGTCTTCTATTTGCCCGAAGGATGTTCTGTATAGGGGTAGGTACTTACATATCTAAGAATGTATACAAACAAATTTTGTCTTCAATGTGACATAGAATTTGAAGAAGCAAAGGTGGTGAGACACTGAAGCTTCCAAGGATGCTCATGGATCTTATGTAACATGGCACAGTATTTGCATAGAATCCGTATACACCTTCATATGTACCTCAGGTTACTCTAGATGACTTGTAATATCTAATTTATCAGTCAGGGTTTTCCTAGAGAAACAGATATAACCCAAGATATACAAGATGTACAAAGAAATGACAAGCCACAGAGTCAGATGAGGAAGTGTGCAGAGGGCGTCTGCAGACTGGAGACTGGTTTTGGTCTGAGGTCTAGAGCTCACTGTGGCATCTGTGCAAGTTTGTATCAGGCCATGGGCCTGTGCTGGAAGGCCAAAGGGTCTGTGCTAGAAAGCTGTGGCCAGAGTCTATGACCAAAGGCTGACGGGCCCATGGCAAAAGCCAAAGTCTACACGAGAAAGCTGAAGGGTCCATGACAGAAGCTAGAGTCTGCTGGAAGCCAGGAGACAACATCCATGCTTAAGGTGAAGACTGGGGCCCCTGTGCAGAACAGAAGCCCATCTCTCCTTCTTCATTTCCCTCTATACCATCAGGACAACGAGCTGTCCTAGAAGAGCTTCCCCAGAGTGGGCCTTCTATACCCTAGGGCAGCGGTTCTCAACCTGTGAGTGCGACCTTGGTGGGGGTTGAACGACCAAAACACAGGGGTCGCCTAAAGCCATTCTGAATCATAACTGTAGCAAAATTACAGTTTTGAAGTAGCCAACAAAATTATTTTTTGATTTGGGGTCACCGCAACATGAGGAACTGTATTGTGGGGTCACAGCATGAGAAAGGTTGAGAACCACTGTCTTAGGGAGTAGTTGACTCAGTCAACCATTATGTTAATACAATGCAAATGCTACATAAGTGGTTGTTATACTGAATTTTTAGGAAGTTAGGGTAAACAATCCATGCATGTTCAGTAGGTATGAAAGGTTTAAAAAAGCATCTTTGATCTGCATTTAGTTGAGTCATGGATGCAGAATCTGTGGTGATAGAGGATATGCCTACCTGCAGTACTCTTGGCCCAGTGGCGAGCCATGGGAGATATAGAATGTTGTGGAAGTCATCTCACTCTCCAAGTAGCAGAGTGGTGAACTTGCCTGCTAGTCACTGCTGGCACCTTTGCCCCCTACCGCAGCAGTCAGGGCGTGGCCTTATGTGGCTGTGTGTTCATGTTGCCTTCAGAACGTGTTTCTGGGACACCATTCTGGGACATGCTGTTTCCAGGACTGTGTGCAGAAGGGTGGCGGTTGCTGAGTTCTTCATAGTGTGCCTGCAGCTGGCTGTTGTTGGCTGACCATTCTCTGGGGTGTCAGCAGCCCACTGTGCAGACTTGTCCTGGAGTTAAGGCACCTTGTTTTCTATGTGCCCTCCGGTTACAGTGGTGGTGGGGATGTTGAACCCAGTGTTCTTTCTTCCTGGTCTTTGGAATTTTTCTGTCAGCTGCAGGGTATGGAAGGGAGTGGCCCCTGGGGATATTCAGGCCCTGCAGGGTCCTGCTGACCACTGGTTTTCCTGGTGTGGGATGCTTTGAAGTCTGGGCCATCTGGGAGGTGTGAACTAGCAGCATTGGAGGGTGGCAAGCCCCTTGTAGACTGAGGCAGAAAGGCCAGTCCTGTCCTGGTAAATTTCTGGGATGAATTCACACGTGGGAAGCGTGCGGCCACTCCAGTAATTGTGTTCACACACGGAGTGTTTGTGCCGGATGAGATAATTATCCCCTTTTCAGTTCTCGTGGAAGAGCTGGCAATGGTGTGACTGCGGCCGTCTGGTCCAGCCGCCTCCCAGGAGGTGTGTTCTGGGTGCTGCTGTGTGAGCACTGCGAGGGGGTGGGGAGGCGTGGGATGCGAAAGGCCTGACACATACGCCTGTAGGGGCATGGTTAGGAGACAGCGTGTAGAGGACACATGCGCAGAGCCTGGGCGGTGACTGCCCCGTGCCACTCCTGGTGCCACTCTCGCCGTGTCTGACCTCGGGGCCCATGCTTTCCTCTGCCTAAATAATTTCCTTCACTGAGCCTTCCTCCCTCATCTCCACTATTTTAATTTACGATCTAATTTCTTTAAAAAGGTTTTTTTTTGTTTGTTTGTTTCATTGTGGTAAAACAAGTATAAAATTTACTATTTTTCAAATGCATGCATTTCCTTTTTTTTTTTTTTCATTTCCTTTTTCTTTACAGTACTGGCAAATGAACCCAGATCTCACACTAAGATCTGCCCCTAGCCCTTTATATTTCATATTCATTCATTCATTCTCTCATTCTTTCTCTTTTTCTTCATCTTCTTCCTTTCTTTCTTTTTTTTTTTTTGGTATTTGGTACAGGATATACAGAGTCTCACTATGTAGATCATACTCATAGTAGTTCTGTTTTCAGCCTCCCAAGTGCTGGGATTATAGGCATGTGCCACCACCCACCCCCAGTCTCAATTGTGCCCTGCAGGGCGGGGCCAGCACAGCATGCCTGAGTTCATATCCCTACCACAGCACTCTGCCTAAGCAAGTGCTTTAGTTTGCTGTTTCATTTTCTTGAAGTAGGTTCTTACTAAGTTTCTCAGGCTGACCAGGAACTTACCATCCTCTTGCCTCAGCCTGCAGAATAATTGGGATTATAGTCTGCTTCACCATGACCAAGTTCTCATTTCTTTACTCAACTACTAGAATGCACTTGTTGGTTTGTTTGATGCAGGGTCTTGCTGTGTAATTCAGACTCATAGTGATTCTCCTGGCTCAGGCTCTCTAGTGCTGGGATTATAGGCATGCCCTACCATGCCTAGTTCTGGGGCTGGCATGGTATGCTCTGGCTTCCAGGGCCAGCATGGCATGCAGTGCTGGAGATCGAACTTGGGACTTGTACTTGCCAGGCAGATGCTTTTGCTGCCAAGCTATCCAGCTCTGGAATTCATTTTTAAGAAATAAGTAACTATGACACAAACAAAAAGACATGCATAATGTAAAAAAAAAAGAAAGTATGGTTTAAAGAATAAAGCAAACTCTTGTGTAGCAGTTCAACATTAAAAAAAGGAAGCTCAGCCAAAGGTTTTTTTAACACCTCTTGTTTATTGTTTCCTAAGTTTCCTGATCCTAGCTCTTCCTTGTGCTAGAAAACCAGAGTTGTCTTTTAAACAGACTCCCCTCCTATAGCCTCTACCCGCCACACCATGTTTTTTCCTTGCTGGGTATGGTGCTGCATGCCTATAGTCCCAGCTAGTTGGGAGGCTAAGGCAGGAGGATTACAAGTTTGAAACCAGACAAGGTAATTTGGTAAGAATCTATTAAAAAAAAAAAAAAAAAAAAAAGAGTACAAAAAGAGCTGGAGATGGTAACTTGTCAGAGTACCCTGTCTTGGTCTCCAGTGAAGGAGAGAGCGAATTCTGTCTGCTTGGCTTGGAGGATGTGGCACAGAGTACTGGTGGCTAGGTCCAGGCCCTCTCCCCCTTGGGCTTGTGGGCCACATATGCAGGGCCACTTGCACTGGCCACAGTGCATCCTGGCTGCCCTTCTCCCTGTGGCTGCCTGGTGCTGTCCTCTCTGGTGCCAGCCACCTGTGCTAAGCTTCCTATGTCTGCTCAGTTAGCCAAGGTGACAGCAGTGCATCTTGGCCCTCTGTGAGTGGTGTCCTGCTTGGAATGGTGCGGGTATGACAAAGCAGGTTCAAAGCTGTAGGGGAGAGGTGCTGGGAGGGCCAGCCAGGACAGTGCATGCATTTAGCTCCTGTCTTAATGACAGTTGCATTTAAAATGTATTACACACTAAGCATAGTATATTCACATGGTTTACAGAAGTTGGAATAGTATTTTTAAAATATAGGAAGATGCTAACCTTTGTTTCTGCATGGAGGCCCCCCCAGCCATCCTCCCAGGCATACTGTAGTCACTTTTTCACATTTTGCTTTACTTCTAATTGATGTGTAACTGTTGTGCCAGTTCTACAGTGCAGTGTGATGTTGCAGTACGCATGTACCTTGTCTAGGAGCCCAGGTTTATCTTGGAAAAACTTGACATGTCTTCTTACTCCTCCTCTCCGCATCCTTCTGAATGAATGAATGGCTGTTCTTTTGTCTCTGGAGAGCTGCTTACTGGATCGCAGGAGGCTTCGTCTTGTCCCCTGGGTGCCTCGGATGGAGTGAGCATTGATTGTACTGCTGTCTCCAATGCCTCTTGAGTTCTGAGGGCCCAAGTGGGCATCCTCTGGCTGTGGGTGCTGCCCCTGAACCTCCCCCCTGACCCCTGCTCCCTGAAGCTCTGCCCGTGCCCTTGTTCCTGGCCCAGGAGCCTGCTGGGTGGGAATGTCCCTGTCTTTGAGTAGACATGCGTTCGCACTGCTCCAAGCAAGCCTGGCGGCAGGCGCGTGGCGACCATAAAGTAGGCTGCGCATGTCTCTGCTTAGCTGAGATCGCCAGGTTCTGACTCTGTTCTCTTAAATGTTCTTCCTCACAGTGGCCGCCTCCTGGCGGTGATGGCCCCCTGAGTGGCTGCTATGGCCCACCGGAACCGCCAGAGCACTGCCACCAGCATGCTTGACCACAGGACCCGGCCAGGCCCCCTGCCCCATGGCCAGGAACCCGAGAGCAAGGAGGCAGAACTGCCCTTGGAGGGCTATGTGCCTGCTGGCCTGGAGCTGGCCGCCCTGAGACCTGACAGCCCCACGCCTGAGCGGCAGCAATGCCACAACCACAGCCCCGATGGGGACTCTAGCTCCGACTACGTGAACAACACCTCCGAGGAAGAGGATTACGACGAGGGCCTCCCCGAAGAGGAGGAGGGTGTCACCTATTACATCCGCTACTGCCCCGAAGATGACAGCTACCTGGAGGGCATGGACTGCAGCGGGGAGGAGGACATGGCCCATGGCACGCACCCGGTGGACACTGATGAGTGCCAGGAGGCCGTGGAGGAGTGGACAGACTCGGCAAGTCCGCACGCCCTTGGTCACGGGGCTGAAGACAGCCCAGACTACCCAGATGGCCACCTGCCGGTCACGGAGGATGAGCCTTCTGTTCTAGAGGTCCAGGATGAGGATGAAGGCAGCCACTACTGTCCTGGCAAAGAGGGCTACCAGCACTACTACCCCTCAGAGGCCAATGGAAATGCAAGTAATGCTTCCCCGTACCGCCCGAGGCGTGGGGACGGGGACCTGGAGGACCCGGAGGAGGATATCGACCAGATTGTGGCCGAGATCAAGATGAGCTTGAGCATGACCAGTATCACCAGCGTCAGTGAGGCCAGCCCTGAGCACGTGCCAGAGCTTGGGCCTGTGGACTCCACAGAGGCCTGCATGCCTGGCGAGGCCAGCCATGGGCCCAATCGGCATGAGACCAGGCCCAAGTCACTGAATCTCCCTTCCGAGGCCAAGCACCCTGGAGATGCCCAGAGAGGTTTCAAAACCAAGATCAGGACACCAGAGGAGAGGCCAAAGTGGTCTCAGGAGCAGGTAGGTGGTGCCATGCCCGGGCAAGGGGGCAGAGGGGTCCTCGAGCTGTAAAAGCTCCTGGGTCCTGCAAGGGCTGACATCAAAACAGGGTGATTGTGTGGTGACAGCAGGGCAGGACCTGGTACTGCCTGTCCAGTTCAGAGTGCGTGTGTGGTTCATTGGCTCAGTCACACGCATGTTTCTGAATGTTCTGGCCTCTTCTAAGCTCAGACTGAGGTGCGAACACCAGGAAAGCCCTGCGGGGAGGCCGAGTGGCAGCTGGTGCTGCCCTACCTAGCAGAGGGTTCAGGTTCTGGCCCACTACCCTGGGGGAGCTCATGGCAGGAGAGCATGGAAGCGAAGTTCCTCATCTCCACCAGATGGCTCCTGTGGCCAGCATGGCACTCAAGAGTGTTTACGTTCTCAGCAAGGGCCAGGAATGGGCACCTAGGTGGGTTTCAGCATGGTCATTGCTTCTGGGTCCCCTGCCTTCCAAAGCTCCAGGCCTTGCCCTGGCAGGCAGTTAGCTATAAATAGCAACTGTACTTTGAAAATAATTATTTGAAAGCCTGAGAGAATCTTGGAAAAGGAATGAATGTTGATGTGTACAGTGGTTATAAAAATAATTATCTTTTCCTTGAATTAAAGCAAAGTAAGCATGTATTCTAATAAATATATCTGAAAAGCTGGTATTTGAAAACATCTTTAAATACCCTTTGTGAGTATTTAAAGACATGGTTATTGTACTTGTGTAAAGAAACTTCTTTTGGTCCAGGCTGTGCGCTGCTTGAAAGGCCTTATTTTTTCTGAGAAAGTTCAGAAGTTAGAATACGTATAGTAGGTAACATATATAATACCTGTAATACATGGCAGAGGCTTATATTTGGACTGTAAATCATATTGACTTGATGTTAGATTTCTGGCTCTTGCAATTTTGACACCTCATGTTCTTTCCAAAGTCTAAGTAGAAAGTAACTTTACTTTGGGGGTGTTCCCTTGGGGGTATTCCTGTCACTTACAGCAGTCCTGCATTCAGGGGCCATTGTAGGGTATAAAGCAAGGGCAGGTTGTGCGCCAATGGCCTGGGCTTTAGGCCAACTGGCCGTCATTTTTTCTGTCTTTGGCAGAGCCTAGAGTGGTCCCCAATAATGGTGACACCACCACAGGGACATGGGCCTTGTAGAGCCTGTGACACACTGCATTCTGTAGTAGCAAATGGCATCCATGTCTAAGATCCTGTCAAGAGAAAATTATCTTTGGATATAATGGAAGTAAGAAGTGATGTTTTTCTTTTGGGACTTGTTGCTAACCAGGTATGAATATCAGCAAAATTCCATAGACTTCTGGCTTAAAGGGCTTTGGTATCATTGAATGAATGAGTGGGGGGGTGCTTCTCATTCCTAAGGGAAGTATAGGTGGAGGAGGTCCCTGGCTATTGTGAGGACCAGGAGGAAGTCTGTTATTCCAAGAAGGGGCGTCAAATGGAAAAGTAGAATGTGTGTCTTTGAAGCAAGTTCTGGTAACCTACACTGTAGAAAAGCTCATTTAAGCTGGGGGATGGTTGTATAATTTCATTCATGTATTCATTCACAAAATAGTTCCATCTGGGGATGGCCTCACAGCTCCAAAGTTAGGGTTGAGTAGGACCTGATGAATGGGCCTTGCATACATCTTCTGAGGACTTTGTAGGCCTCACATCCTATAGACAGGACAGTGGCCTCATATCCTGTAGACTCGAGTAGCCCATTTTGCATGAGGACCTCTGGAATCGGACCAAGAAGAGCCACTCGTGGTACAAATGGTCCTGAAAACAAGATTCCATGTGAAGTGAATGCCTCGAATAATTTGGTGGCCTGAAATCTTGCTGTCCCCAGATATATCCCTTACTGCACTGGGTGTGGCTGGGCTATGCTGGGCACCCATGAAGATATGTGGTCAGGATGCCCCTAAGCCCACCTATATGTTCCCAGAGCTGTCTGTGCAGTTAGCATAGTGCTAGGGTTAAGGCTGTAGTCAAGAATAATCTAAAAGTAGAGATGAGCAGTGTGGGCTGCTTAGCTATTATAGACGGTTGCTTATTAAAATGTCATCACTCGGGGGCAAACCCCAGAATGTCTGTGTCTTAGTGTGCATCTTGGTAGGGTGTCACACTCAGGTGGAGGAGTGGTGCCATGCAAGAACTCATTGCAGGAACAGCTGCATCGTGCCCGCACTTGGCTCTTCACCTTAAAGCTTGAAAAGTTGGGTATTGTTGACAGAATAGGTCAAGTGTATCTAATGTGAAAAGCCGAACTCTGACACATTCGGAGCATCTCCCCGATGCCTCAAGGGGAGAAGCCTAAACCTGACCTCCTCAGACAACTTGTGGTCAATGCATAGGTGCACAGAAATATCATAAACAGCTGCCTTCAGGATATGTGCGTGAATGTATTTGAAGCAAATGAATCTTGTGTTTATACTCAAGTCCCATCCCCAAGAAACTATGATGGAATCTCAAATCCAAAGCACTTCTGATGCCAGGCCATTTAGAAAAGGGGTGGCCAATCTGTATTGAATAGTGTCATGCCATCACTGCAACAGAAAATAGGTGCCTTAGAGCTAGGAACAGGGGAACAAAATGCATCCTCATTGGCTCCCACCACCCCAGCATGTGTTTGCAGACTGTAGTCCTGATCACGAAGCTGTCATTGTATCCCAGAAGTAACTCCGCCACCCAGCCCTTAGGATTGGACACATCACAGCCATTTCTCCCTGTTGCCATATATTTTCCTATTTGTCCTGGACTTATGGTGTTCCACATGGACGATGTGCTATGGACGTCTGTGCATGCCCTGCCACTGAGGAAAACTTGGAAAATATAGGAAAAAAAAAAAAAAATACTGTATCCTGAGGAATTCTACCATGGAAAGTTTTTGAAAAGCTTGCTGGTAGAGGGGCTCTGTAATCACAACAGGCTTTTTGGATCCTCATCCAGGCTGTCTATATTGTGGTTAGTACAGGTCCTCTAGGGTCTCACTACACAGATCAGACTTGGAGTGATCCTCCTGTTTCCAGCCTCCTAAGGGCTGGGATGACCACAGCCAGTCTCAATCGTCATCTCATCACACCTTGGTGGCACAGCATGCTGAGCTATCTTACCGGCCCCAGGCATTCTATATTTGTGAGTTTATGTGCTCACTGAAGTTTATCTACAACCCTGGAGTCAGTACTCATGACAGTTTTGCAGTCAAATGTGTTTGGCTTCCGTTTTTCCAGCTGAGGCTGAGCAAGGCTTTGCCTTCTTTTTTCAGGTCTTGTATTGTAAATGTTTCGTGCACCATCCAATGCCTCCATTTTTGTGGCTTTTGTCAACTGATTTTTAAGTTTTAGTGATAAAATGACCCCTCTAGTGTTGTGCTGCAGGGCTTACCAGTATTCTTAAGCTGTGCCATGAGTTATGGAGAAAGCACTTGTGTTAAATAGTGACTCTGTGCTCTGTCCTTGGTGCTGATGGTGGAGTCTGCCCCTTGGCAGTGAGCTCTGGCTGCACCCCACTGTGCAGGCCAGTGAGCCTGCCCTGCAACTGGGGTGTGAGGATGCTGCTCCATGAGAGAAGCTCAAGGTTCAGATGTTGCTGTGTGGAGAGTCCTTACCCATTCATCCTTCTCTCCCCTGGGCCAGCTCTCTCTCTTGTGGTCTGCACACTTGCAAGTGACCTCAGTGCCTCTCTGCCCACTCAAATTTCTAATGCAGCTCTTCCCCAACCTTGTCATTCCCTGGAGCCCTTGGCCAGATATCTCAGAGGCCTAAAGTGTCTGCCTAGGTGGGAGCAGGGACTAGGGTTCGATCCCCGGCATGCTATGCTGGCCCCACACCTGGGCTGCACTGAGACTGCTGTTGAGACCGGGTGTGCTGTCATGAGCCTGTAATCCCAGTGCTTAGGAGGCTGAAAATAGGATCACTGCAAGTCCAATCTGTGTAGTGAGACCCTGATGACCCCGTGCTAAGTACATGAAAAGAAAAGAGAACAGAATTAAGAAAGAAAAGGTTTCTTTAGCTCACAGTTAGTAGAAGGTTCAGTCCATAGTCAGCTGGCCCTAAAGCAGAGTGGCACATGGCAGAGGGCAGCCATTCATGGCAGCAGGAAAACAGACAAGAGAAAAGGGAGGAGCAGCAGCTGTGGCTGGCTTCTAGCAAGCCTTTCTTCCCTTCTTACATTGTAATGCAGATTACCCACCCCAGAGTATGTATAGCACTCACCCATAATCCCAGCATTGGATCATGAATTAGTCACAAACTCTAGAAGCCACCCCTGACTACCTGAGGCTTTTGGGGGACAACTGGCCACAAACCATAAGAAACCCCAAACCAGATCTCTCATCCTGGGTGATGAGAGCTGGGATATGTGGCCTCCAAGGCCTCTCTTTATATGGCGCAATGCCAGGATGACCCAGCACCAACCCACAATGGTGGTGGCAGAAGGTGGTCACTTGTATCGCCATTGGAATCCTTGGCTTCTGCAAATTTAATATTTCTTTTTAAAATAAAAATTGTACATGGTCCCTGGGTGACAGTGGAGCCTCAGCAGTGTTGGTGGTGATGCCAGCTCCATGCAAAGGGCTTCAGTGCTCACATGAGAAACTCCTGCAACAACCTGAAGAGACAGGAGCAAGGATGATATAAATGGCAAGCAAGGGAACCTCAGGCGGGATGCAGAGCTTATCCTTTCGCAGCTTTAGCAGGCTGCATTGACTAGACCATCCACATATGCACTCCTGTCACCACTGCATTGCCCAGCCTTTGATAGGAATTGTAATGTCAGATTCTGTGCAGTGTGCATTGGATTCACCAACTCATGATGTTCATGAGCTGCATAGTATTCCTGTCGCACAGGGCTGGCTGCTTCTACCCTCTTACACACTTCCTTGGTACTGAAAAACTCTGCTGGTCATAGCAAGCGCATCATGGCAAGAGTGAAGTGATTGCGGGACTCAGAGGCTGGAGCTTGTCAAATCTGACCCTGTCTCGGGTGCTGACACGTGCTGACTTCCTAAGAGCTCCTGGCAAAGGGCAAACATGTCAAGTTGAGATGATTGATTTGACATTTTCCTTCATCTTACTGAGCTGTTTTGACATGAAATACAGTCTTTTCTACACACAGTAATTAAAGAGTACATGAGTTGGGTCCACTGGCTCCTGCCTTGGTGGCAGTGAGGTGTGAGTGGAGGAAGAACTTCAACAAGGCACATTTCCTGCCTTTGGTCTCAGGGGCCCAGGAAGCTTGGAGATTCATCGGTGCACCTCCATGGAAGAGAGCAAGCAATCTGTGCTCCCTGCTGAGACTGTTGGCCTGTGCGGCTGCAAGCAAAGACCCTGGCTCTGTGGGTCTACAGGCCTGGGACGGCATGTTCTTTGGGTTCCTCGGGGTGATCTGCAGGGCATCTGGGCTTAGCAAGGGCTGGGCTAATTGCTTTGGAGACCCTGCTTCATCTTCCTTCACTTGTTGTGTGGAGCATTCTTTCATGGGACAGGGTCCCGGTAGTAATTGGCCCTGCACCTGAAATCCTTCCCTCACAGAATTATTCCTTTAGACCTTGGAGACTTTTAGGGTTGCAGGCTTTCCCACTCAGGGACTTCAGAGATCGTTCAGTTGAACATTTGAGGTACCCAGGAGCTGAGGGAATACTGTATACAAGCAGCCCCATACCTTGGGTCTGCGAAACAAACACTCATTTTGTTGATTTAGGGTCTTCATGATTCCTGCTCATCATCATCCTAGGCAGTACTTCATTGAAAGATACCTCTGGTAAGAGAAAAATATGAAAATCAATACATCATAGCCAACTTAATACAGCAGTTACAAGTGAGGTATGATACTGTGGCCCAAGGCCATGTTCAACGCATGAATGTCCATTCCTGTCCATTTTAGAGGTGCTTGCTGTGACTTGGCATTTGACCAAGGCTTGCTTTTCAAAGGAGTTTTGGAAATTGCATTAGGAATGCTGGCAGCAGGTAGCTCACAGAAGTGCCCCACGGGGTGTTGTGCACAGCAAGTTAGTCCCTGGCTTCGAGGAGGGCTGGGAGAAGTGCCATGGCCTGGCTAGAGCCTTTTCCCCATCAGAATGCCGAAGGGCTGCAGGTGTGCAGATAGGGACAGCTGTGTTGAGAGCTGTTGGCACCCAGAGGAAGCCTTGTGTTTGAATCTGGTCCACAGAGAGAATGGCACTAGAGAAAGAGCGTATGGGTGATGCTGAAGATGGGGCTTTTGGATCGTCACAGGGTGTGATCTGGTTAGAGGAAGGACCTCCCCTGCCCTTGGGGTCTGGGAGAGGTGCAGCTGGCCTCTTCCCTCCATACATTCCTGACCACAGATTAAGCTTGGGCTTTTCAGCTTGGGCACTTATCCTGGTTTCTTTTCATAAAGGCCACTCTTTTTCTGAGCTGAGCCCACCCCACCCCAGCTTTTCCTGGTCCTGAATTCCCTCCTCTCCGGCCACACACAGCAGTTCCTGTGACATGCCAGGCACTGTGGATTACAGGCAAATATGGCAAATTCTTAACTTCTAAACTCATTATGGGGGAGCCAGAGTAGAAAAAAATCTGTGTCCTTCACCTCCCCTCTCAGGTGGAACTTGGGATAGGTACCCTTCCAGCCCAGTGCTTCAGGCCAATTGTGGTGCAGGTGAGGATCAAAGAGGCTGTGAGACTTTGAGAGGCACTTTGGGAAGCTGACCAGTGAGACTGAATGTGGAGGAGTGTGGGACTAGAATTGTTCTGGGGCTGTGAGCCCTGGAAGAGGACAGGGAAGATGGGGGGCATGAACTGAGGGTGGCAGTGAGAGGGAAAACAGAAGAGGGTCACCATGAATGCAGGTGGGGGCTAGAGAGAGCTGGGGCATTGCAGATGGGGGACAGTGACATCAGGAAGGCTGGATGCAGCAGGGCAGGTGGACAGACCTGGAGACCTTGGTTGGAAGATAGCACTCATTAGCTGAGGGCTCTGCAGGCCTGGTGGAACAGGAGGGCAGTTAGCACTGGGCATGGAACAGGAAGTTGGGAAGTATCTGTTGGTGGGCAGGGACACTGAGGAAAGGACTTGAGCAGGCACCAACAGGCGGAGGATGGTTGTACTCTGTGTGTGTGTGTGTGTGTGTGTGTGTGTGTGTGTGTGTGTGTGTGTGAGTGGTGAGACTGGGGTTCAAACTCACAACCTTACACTTGCCAGGCAGGCCTTGTGCCATGGAGCTATCTCCCCAGCCCCAAGTGTGTATGTTTGATTGATGCAAACTGCTGGTAGTCTGTGCCTAGGGCAGATTATGGGAAGTGATAGAGGTGGGCAGGCAGGACCTGAGGCAGGTAGTTGGCTGCCTTGTCAGTGGCGTCTGCTCCCTCTGCCCTTGCTGATAAGCCCAGACCTCCCAGTATTGTGTCTCTGTGGTGCTTCCCACAGTGCTTCACATGTACCAGAGGCTGACAAAATCCAGCTGACAAAATCGGTTAGTCAGTGACATTTTCTAGGAAGTACAGGGCTCCATGCAAGAATTTTTAGAAACATCGTCTGTTTGGGAAGAAAGCCTACATGGTTGGATACAGAATGCAGAAATGCATAATGTCACACATGGAGTGTTTGCCCAAGATGTGACAGTGTGGCATGGCAGTTAGGGAGCTTTCACCCCACAGCATTCAGGTCAGAGCCAATGCTAATCAGCTACTAAAAAAGACATAGCACTATGGTAATAGGGGCTCACCGAGAATAACTGCTGGCCCTGTGTCAGCCTGTATCGTGGATGGTGCAGGAAAACTATCCAACTCAGACTTGTTGAGAAGAGCTGTTGTGTGAAGTGGAATGGTGCCCGCTGGAGAAGACAGTGGCTTCCACAGCCTGCTGAGTCTAGGTTTGTTAGCTGCTTCCGCCATCTTCCTTCACAGAGGAGAAATGGATCTCCTCTGAACAGTTGGAGCTTAAGGATGCTCAGAGCTAGGACTACAGAAGCTCTCTGTATAGTGCCTCTCGATCCAGTAGCCAGTGTGCAATTGAGGTCTGTCTCTGGTGCTGCTGCCTTTCAGAAGTGTCTACTGGCCGTCGCCCAAGCCTCGAAAGCAGAGCGCCCACCTCTGCCTCTGGGAGTTGAAGTTTCTGAGGAGGACTCGTGAGCAAGATGAAGCCTACTTCAGAAAGGCCTACTGGGCTTATTTTACATTTTGCACCCACTCTTCGGATCATTTTTCAGAGACACCAAATAACATCATCAGAAATATCACCAGATTTTATTGAGACTTGTGGTGCTAAAAGAAAGCAAGACTTAAAAGGGCCAGAAACCAAGAGTACATGAAGGGGTTGAGCCAGCATCTAAATTCCCGAGTGAAGAAGCTCATGGGGAAGAACAACGAGAACTCCACAAACAAAAGCAAAAAGAAAAACGCAAGAGAGAGAAATCAGAGTGACAGTGCCAACTGGAGTCAAACTCAGATGGAAATGACAGGAAACGTGATCGAAGACTAGTTGTCCACAGTTGTCCACTCTGCCTTATCATTAACTGTCATTTTGATGATCTGATGGTCTTAAAGGATATTAAGAAACTTCATTAGCAGATTCAGCGATGTACAGAAAACCAAGGAGTGCTGCATCCTGTGCAGTTTTACGTGACAAGCCATGAAGGCCGGCTGAAAAAGGACATGGATGACAGTGAACAAAGGATGGGTCTACTGGAAGTATATCCACATCAGACCAGAGCACTATAGTGAACTCATAAAAAAAGAAGACCTGGCCTGTCTTACATCAGATTCTCCTAATGTCCTACAGGAATTAGATGAGTCAAAGGCCTGTGTGATTGGAGAACTGGTAGGTCACAACCATCATAGGGGATACACATATAAAAGAGCATTGGCTTATTGCGATGGATCACGCCCAGCTTCCCCTTGGAAATTTTGTGAAGATGAAGAGTTGGGAAGTTCTCACAGCTAATCATAGCAATCTATAATGGGACACCCAGAAAATACATCTAGGAGAGAGTTGGACAAATAGAAAGTACTACACTTTCCTGGAGAAACAAAATTTTAGGCGGCATTTGAAATTTATTCACATAATGGAGATGACAGTGTTTATTTTGGAAAATTTTGAAAATATACAGAAATATGAAAATAGTAGATAAAATTTCATTATTTGGAGATACCTAGTGTTTACTTTTTAATGGGTTTCCTTGAGTTCTTTTTCCACACTTACATATTTGGATAATTGGATTCTTGCTCTGTTGTGTACAGTGTTTTTAAACAGATATTTTACCCTGTTTATCATTGTTTTTCCATATCACTGGTGATCATTAGCAGCTTGTGTAACTTCCATTATGTAAATACAAGAGTTTAATGATGAAAAAAAGGAAGGTGCACCAAGACTCTGTGTGCTCTGTCTTTGGTGCTGACGGTGCAGTCTGCCCCTTGGCAGTGGGCTCTGGCTGCACCCGACTGTGCAGGCCAGTGAGCCTGCCCTGCATGTGGGCTGTGAGGATGCTGCTCCATGAGAGAAGCTCAAGGTACAGATGTTGCTGTGTGGAGAGTCCTTACCCATTCACCCTTCTCTCCCCTGGGCCAGCTGTCTCTCCTTTGGCCTGCACATTTGCAAGTGACCTCAGTGCCTCTCTGCCCACTCAGATTTCTAATGCAGCTCTTCCTCATCCTTGACATTCCCTGCAGCCCTTGGAACTCCTGCTTCTCCTTGAAGCAGCTTTTGCAACCAGCTAGGAAACATCTATTCTTGGCCATGCTGAGTGAAATCTGCTGAGTTTGCAGTTCATGTAGACTTGCTCACCTACAAGGGGCCTGGACTGGGATCCTCTATGTAGAGCAGGCCTTTTGGGGGCCTCACATCTGGATTCCTTGGGCTGCTCCCTCTTTCTTTTCTAGTGCTTGAAAGTAGAAGCTCTTTGTTTCTGTGTTTTGTTTCCTGGCGCCTTTATTTGTTCCTTCATTCACTCACTCATTGGGCCTCAAGTGTGGAAAAGGCACCATGTTAACACTTCCAGAAATGTCTGTGTTAATCCTCAAGAGAAGAGATTTTCCAGCCATTCACAAGGCCTCAAAATCCACTCCAGAAACAAGAGCCAAGGCAACTCCCGCCCTTCTTGCTCCATCATTGTATTTGCAAATTCCAGGAAATGTAAGGAGAAATTCCTGCCCAGGACTTTCCTTGTATAACAGATCATTAATATTTAGTATTAACTCTCCATTTGGGCTTCTCAAACTCTAAGAGAAATGAAATAGAAAGAATCAACTGGAAGGATTCTTTCATCTAAAGTGTGGGTACTTTGACTCATTTGCAGAGCTCATGAACTGGCAGGTTTTTTTTTTCTCCCCAGAGATTTGTGGAAAGATTTCTTATCCTCTGTGCCACTGTCATAGTGGTGATATAGTGCACGAGAAAAGGTATTTTATGTAATGAAATATTCAGCCTTTGAAGGGAAGAAAATTCTGACACTTGCTACAAAGGCATGAACTTTGAACAATATGCTGAATGGAGTAAGTCAGACAGAGGGACACATAAAGATAAATCCATTCAGGCTGAGCTCAGATTTGTCAAATTCACAGATATGGGAGGCAGAATGACAATTGCTGGGGCTGGGAAGGAAGGGTGTAGGATGTTAATGTTTCCGAGGAAGATAGTTTCAGTTTTGCAGAGTGAAAGGAGTTCTAGAGATGAAGGCAGGTGACAGTCCCATGATGGTGTGAATATACTTAATGCCACTCAACTGTTCACTTAAGAATGGTTGAGACAACAGACTTTAGGTTGTATTTCTTTAGTACCATAAAATAAATACATAAAAGATACTTGGTCTCTGGACTGACATGAGCCCATTTGGGTCATCTAAAACTAAATTAGCCCAATGTGAACACGTGTGACCGGTATCACACACGAAACCATTCTAGGCCAATCCAACATACCTGGTGGAGTCGCAGGGAGGAGGAACTCACCACGTCCACTTAGGCCTCTGGATACCAATGCGTGCAGTCCAGGGCAGTGGGCCCACATCTCTGGGAAGTTTGCAGAGAGTGTTTAGGACTATGAGGAGTCATGAGTAGCCTTTCTGTATCCTTTTGAGGGAAGAGGGAGAAACCTTTCTTTCACTCCTCTAGGTCTGAGTCAGCACAGGGCATGGCTCACCTGTCAGGGCTCTCTATAGAAATCTTATAGGAAACCATACCTTGTTAACATCATCAGTATAAACATATGCCAGTGCTCCTTGAATTATGGCTAGGTCATATGCTGATGAACCCACAGATCATAAACAGAAAGTACTGTAAGTTAAAAATGCATTATAGGGCCAGTGAGATGGTTCTGCGGTCTGAAGTACCTGCTTAGGAAAACTTAGGCAACCGCAGGAACCATAGTTTAATCCCTGGCACCATATGCTGCCCCAGTCCCACCCCCAGGGCAGGCTGAGTGGGCCATAACATAAATAAATAAAGTTTCTAAAAAAATGCATTGCATACTCCTAAAATATTGAACATTGCCAGTGAGCAGCATAGTCTGCAGAACACGGGAGCTTCCCTTATAGCTGATGGCTGACCACCCATGTCCAGCATCCAGGAGGTGATTGGACTACATGCCCTGCTGCAGCCCTGGAAAGGATCCAAATTCAAAGCACAGCTTCTCCTGAATGTGTCTGACTTTTTTTTTTAAATGACTGGCACAACCTGCCCTGGGGGTGGGCCTGGTGCAGCATGTTGTGCTGGGGATTGAACCGCAGTCCCTATATGCCTGCCTAAACTTGCTGCGCAGGTGCTTTAGGCCACTGAGCCATCTTGCTGGCCTTATATGTCTGACTTTGCAACATCGTAAAGCAAAAACTTCAGAAGTCCAACCATTGCTAACCCAAGGACCCTCTGCGTTATTAAATCTACCATAAGGCAATAGCTACTTCTGCCATTTTCTCTCAAGTTTGAGAAAAGATGTTCTACTTCATATATTTATAACAGCTGAGCAGAGAGGCTTAGTAACTGGATCATCCACATCTATTTTCTGGCAAAATTTGTTTCTGAAATTCTCAATGATAGGCTATTTAGGGTCTGCACCCTTAGGCAGTTCCTCAGAATCTAAACTGGTGTTGTTTAGCTCTGACTGTGTTGACTGTAGCAGAGGGCTGCTTTTCCTGTTGTGACAGTGCATACCTGTGGTAGCAGTTCCCTGTGAGGTGCAGCAGCCTGCCTAGACCAGTGGAAGGTAAATACTGAAAATGCCCCATGGAAATCGAAGTCTAATATTGACCCAGTCCTGAGCATTTACTTTCCATTTGACTTCAGCACCTTTGTTCTGTTCTTTTTTTTCAGACAGCGAGCAAGTTTTCTCTGACTGCGTGTGCAGGGCTCAGGGCTAAGTGGGGACAGACAGGGAATTCAGGGCCCCCAGGAGAACATGGGCTCTACTGCCTGTGACAGCTGGGTGGGAGTTTCTCAGCCCTGGGGGGTCCCATCATGACTCTGAGCACCTGAATCTCTTAGCGTTGGTCAGCAAGCTGGAAAGAGTGCAGGTGCTGGCAGCAGTGAGTAGGAGCAGGGGCAGAAGCGGCCATGCTGACCATGGAAAAGCCTAGGGGGACTTCTTATGTGAGAGCTTATGCGAACCAAGTGGGAAATTCCTTTGTTCTGTAGCAGTCTAAGGACTGCACTTCTAGCCCCTCTAAATTGTAGCAACACACATATAACCAAAAATTTGACATGATGACTGTTATAAAGTGAACAGTTCGGTAGCCTGCAATACATTTTTATGCAGCTACCATCACTATTTCTATGCAGTGCATTTTCATCTTCCCTAGAAGAGACTTTAGCTATTAAGCCACCATCCCCCATTCTTCCCTTCCCTCAGCCCTCCTCGTAGTGACATGCCTGTGTTCTCTGTGTATGGATTTACAGAGCAAAAATAAGTATTTTCTGGATATTTGGTCTAAATGGAGTCACACCACAGGTCCGGTCTGTGCCTGGCTTCATGCTTGGTGTGGCACCTCCAGGGTGGGTCTGGGCCATGGTATGTGTCAGTTCTTCACCCTTTTCCAGTAAGGCTGAATAATACTCCCCGGTGTGGGGAGCCTGCCCTGTGCCCCTGCACTCCTCTGTCATTTTCAGCACAGCTTTCACCGCTGGGACCAGGTACCTGACACCTGCAGTGCAAAAGAGGAGGGGTTTCTTCTACCTTGCAGCTTTAGCTTGTGGGGGGGCTGACTCCAGGCAGGAGGGCATGGAGAAAGGCTACAATGGGGGAAGAGCTGCTTGCCTCATGGAGGACAGAAAGCCTAGAGAGAAGAGGAGCGGGCAGGGAGACATGTATTTCCAGGTCCCATGCCCAGGACTGGTCTCTTCCAGCCACTGTCTGTTCCTGACAGAGAGTTCCTGGTAGCGCCTGTGGCTCACTGACTATCTGAAACCCCTGCCTCAGGGATGCCTGAGCTTGATGTTTGGGGTCTTTGTACCTTTGACCAAAGAGACCAGTAGGGCTGAGGTCACACATGTCCCAGTTCTTGTCTGCGTTGAGCTTATTTGGCTATGTAGCTAGGGGTGGAATGGCGGGGTCCTGGAATCCTTCCATGCCTACTTTTTCTGCATTGCCATGCCCACAAACAATGCACAAGGAACCCGATTAGTCTGAAATGGAAATAATATTTAATAATCCTGACACCTAGATGAGCTGGCTTTTCAGCTCCACGTGCCTGATCTTTTAAGGGGAGCTTTTGTTCACATGTGTCATTGTTTACACACCAACCTCTGTTGTAGAGGGTTGAAGGCTGGAGGTGGGGGGCCACTGAATTCTGTTCCTGACCTGGCTCAGGGCTCTGTTGCAGGCAGCTACCCATTCTTAAGAATATGTGTCATGCACAGTGCAGGACTAGTTGGGGACAAGCCACCTCCGGGAGATACTTGATGAGGGGTCACAGTGCACAGACAAGTTTAGACAAGTGGGATTCTGCTCTGAAATGCTGGACAGGGCATAACCAACCATCCTCTGTCAGAGCTTCATGAGGTTATGTGAGAAGACAGTGCAGGATAAAGGAGAAAACATGCCCAAGTGGCCTGGGGTCAGTAGTGAGGGGGACAGATTTTAGCAGCTACACAGAGAGAGCAAAGCCCCGCCTTTTTGGAGTTGGCAGTGTCAGTCCCCCTGCGCACTGCTGTGTTTAGCAAATAACAATATAGGATGCCCTGTTAGGTGAGGATTTCAGATGGCTATGAAGTTTTGGCTTTGCAAGACTAAAAGATTTCTATCACTACATAGTGGTGGTAGTCATAGACATCACAAATCTGTGTAATACTCTCAAACTGTTCTCTTAAAAATAGTTACGTCCTAGTTACTTTTAACTTGTTGCTGGGACAAATACCCAACACTCAAAATGAAGGAAGGAAAGGTTTATTTAGCTCATAGTTACTGGAGGTTTCAGTCCATACTTGGCAGGCCCAAGGCTGAGTGGAACAGGGCAGAAAGCAGCAACAACTGCAACAAAGGCAGACAACCAAACGGCAGCAGAGCAATAGCGCTAGTCTGTCTCTGTCTCTTTATATTACATTCAGGCTCTCCACCTCAGTTTATCTGCCTTAGGCTACACCCATAATCCCAGAGATACTTAAAACACATAATCCCAGGGATCATGGATCAAGTCTCAAACTCTAGATCAGTACTAAATCACATAATCCCAGTGACTCATGAGTCAAGTCTCAATCTATACAAGTTAAGAAGAGCCTTGGGAGGTCCTGGGGAGATAGCTTAGAACAAGCACTTGCCTGACAAGCACAGGGTCCTGAGTTCAATCCCTGGTACTGAGAAAAAAAAAATGAGCCTCAGTTGTACCTCAGAGGTAGAGTTTGCCTAACATGTGTAAGGCCCTAGGGGTTGATCCCTAACCCTGCAAAAAGTTAAATAAAATAAAATAGGAGAAGGAAGAGAAGAAAAAAAAATAGGAGCTGTTAAAAGGGCAAAATTTATACTGTACATGAGAATTTTGTATTCCAGATAGAATAATTTTTAACATAAGTATGTGCTATGAAAGGCCTGATATGGGGTGCAGAGGGAGCCTTCCTTCCCTCCCCCTTATTCACAAATCTAGAGATTTCAGAGGACGGCATGGCTGACCAGCTGGTGTCCCTGATGTGTCCTGTCATAATACTTTGAAGCCACAGATCTTGTTTGAAATGATGAGCACCCCTGTGGGAGGAACTATTACAAGGATAAATACTCTACCCAGGCTCCCATGTTCCTCATAATAAACATCACAGGAACAACCTGAATGGTAAGAGGAATGGAAGAAAAGCAGCAATATTGCAGCTTTTTTCTGAGTCCCGGATATGTCAAGAGACAGATTCAAGGGCTTACAGAGGATGCCCACGCTTCTGGATAGGGCCTTCCACGTGACACTGGTGGCTTCCACTCTTGATTTGTACCATTGAGAGCTGTCATTGGGCAGTGGGTCCCAGCATCCCCTCCCAAGTTGGCTGGAGCAAGAAATTTTTCTTGGAATTTCAAAGAAATAGGTGTCTTTTCTTGCTGAAACATAGCACTTAACACTTGTATCTAGGCTTAGTTACTCTTCTCTCATTGCTGGGACAAATGCCCAACACCAAAAATGAAGGAAGGGAAGGTTTATTCAGCTCACAGTTAGTAAAGGTTTCAGTCCATATTCGTCTGGCTCCTAGGCTGAGTGGAACAGGGCAGAGAGTAGCAGTTCATGGTGGCGGAACAGCAACAAAATGAGGACAGAGGCAACCAGCCAACCAACCAGGGCAACAGAGAGCAACAGAGAGAATCGGTTTCTCTGTCTCTCTTATAATACATTCAGGCTATCTCCCCAGGCTGGGGAAGGAACACACACCCATAATCCCAATAGTACTAAGATCTATAATTTCAGCAGTACTAAGACACTTGATCCCAGTGGATCATGAGTTAGTCTCAGACTCTAGAAGTCCCTGCCCCATGACTGCATGAGGCTTTGCGGGGACAACTAGACACAAACCATAACATAACTATAAGGAGGAGAGCTCCATTTTGGCTCACAGTTTGTGGCAGTTCAGTCCCTAGTCACTTGGTTCCAAGGCTAATGGCGGGGCAAAGGAGAAGGGGCTTGTGGCGTGGTGCTGGGAAGCAGGGCCATCAAGGGAGGAGGCAAGGAGAGGTGTGGACCCTCCCAGGCCACACACCTGCCACCCACCTCCCCTGACCAGACCTCACCTCTGCAATCACACTTAGCTATAAACTTATCCATGGGCTGATCTAGCAGTACCCCAGAATTCAACCAGCTGTGTGCACATGAGGCTTTGGGGGAGAAACTGAGATACAAACCATCCCCACAGGGATGACCAGCTCTTTTGAAAACAGAACAGCTAAAACGATTCCAGGAGAAGCTGTCCCAGAATTGAGCCACTTGCTCACCAGCCCGGTGTCTCTGTCTAGACAGAAGGCGTGCAGTGCAGCGAGACTCTGGCTCACCTGGTTGTGAGCTGTCCTGCATCCCTAACTTGAGCTTCTGACATGCTTGTGCTGAGAAGTACTCTGCCTCACCTACAGATGGTGCGCTGAGTGGGTGTGCACGGCTTTGGTGCTAGCTCATCCACGGTAGTGGAGGTTAAATTGCTGTGTTTTCAGTTTAATCAGACAGACGGATGTGAATGGACGCGTTAAAACTTCCTTACATTAGTTCACACTGACTAAAATCAGCATGTTTATTAGAACGATTTATTCACATTAGTACTTTTTATTAAAGGCATTTCTCTCTGCGACAACAGCTGTCCCTGGGTCCTGCTTGTTGTGCCCAGGCCATTCCATGTGGCATATGAATTTTCTGTCCCAGAGCGTGCCACAGTGGAGGTCCCTCCCCCGCAAGAGTGTGCTTGGTGCTGCTGCTTCATCCACTCCACTGTCTAGCAGGGGCAGGTTTCAGCCACTGGCTTTAGCGACACGCCACAGTACTTAGTGAGGGGCAGGATGCTGGCTGGCCTCTCGGTTTGAGGCCTGGCTAGTTGCTGTACGTGGGGGAAGGCACAAGAGGATTTCGATGACATCCTCAGCTCCCATTGTGAATGGTCTGGGAGACCCTAGCCTATGGGGGCCTCAATTTATGGGATGTTTAGATGCTGGTCCCCCCTGCTGCCCGCTTTCCTTCCCATCCCCCTAGCTGGAGATCAGAGCACCAAATGGGCTCTCTGGAGGAGAAACCTCCCAAGCCCGTCCACCTGCCTCTTTTGAAATCTATCCCTGCTGTTTATCACGAGATGTAGTTGTCATGGTAATAAGCTGAGCACACGAAGGAGGGAGTCAAGAAAACACTGAGGTAGAGAATAAGGTCACACCTAAGGCAGACCTTGTGTCACCCACAGACACCCTGTATTGTGGGTCCACACCAGGGTGTCTTGAGGGCTGGGCATGGGAGTGCCAGCATCCGACCAGTAACCCCTGGCTGAGCCCAGAGCCCAGGGTTGAGGTGCATGACTCACTCCACTGGTCCTAACCCCATAAGCGCTTCAGTCTCCTGTTAAGTCCATGGCCTTCCTTCTGGCCTAAAATGTAAGGCACCAGCCCCAGGTGTAAGGTTTGTGGAATGGGTGTTGTTAACTTGGCTTCACTGGTTGGTTGGTAACTTATTTCTTTGGGGGTTTTCCTGGAGAAGCACTGTGCTCCTGGTAAGGTGCTGTGAGACTTCAGGAATAAAGGCCATGCAGGTAGCTTGCTCAGCTTGTTGAGAAGTTCCAGATAGGAAGGTAAATGCTGGCATGCTCCTAGTGCCCTGAGAAACAGCAAGAGCACACAGTGCAGAGAGGCCTGGGCCACACCCCAGCAGGACTTCTGCTGACTGAGCTGTGAGCTGGCACTTGAGGTAGGGCTGCCTGGCAGCATCCTTAGAGCTTCAGCCTTGTGTGCTTTGTGATGGTGGGGATTTGGCCCCATTCAGACCCTTGCAGAGAGTGGTCGTTGTCCACCCTGAAGGAAGGGGTCCCTTTGGCCTGGCCATCATGGAGTTCATTGTAGGGGAGACTCTACTTGCACCATGGCTTGCTTATTGGGAAAGGTTGGTTCTCTTCTGGGTTGGGGGCCTTGAAGGGCAAGGAGTGTCCCAGCAGCCGCAGACTAGCCAGAGCCTAGCCTTAGGGTATGCCAGGACAACATGACAAAGTCATGGCCTACCTGTATGGTCTAGCTGAGCTGTCTCTTGTGAGTTCATGTGTTGGAATTTAGTCATCATCAGGTAGTGCCAAGAGGGTGGACTCTTCAGCCATAGTGTTCAGAGGTGGGACCTTCTGAAGTGAGTAGGACTGAACAAGGGCATGGGGTGGCATGCGAGCAGCTACGGCTGTGGGCAGGCTCTTTGTGTCCCCAGATCCTCAATCCAGAATTAACTTCTTGTCTTCAGAACTTCCCTGTCCGTGGTAGTGTGCTGTCCGGAACAGGAAGTAGACTTCTGCAGGCCTCCGGCAGAGGGACAGGGGTGGCTGGGAGCAGCCAGATACCTGACCTGCTTGGGTCAGCCTTGACCCTGTTGTCCTTCTGTTCCGGGAGGCCAACCCCTATACATTCTTCTCAGGGTGTGTCAGGCACCCCCACCTCTGCTCTCCTGCCCTGAAATACCCACTGCCCCTCTGCGCCACCCTTCTTCTGCCCCATTCCCTTTGAAACTCAGTGGCATCTGTGGTCATGGCAGGGACACTTAGCAGGAGTCCTGCCTGCCTGACCTAGCATGTGCCTGTTCCTACCAGGGCCAGGCAGCTCCAGGGCCTTTAATTTTTCTCCAAGCTACAGTAGGGTTAAGGTTCCATTAAGGATCATGACAGTGGCCAAGTAGGACAGGGTGCATCTTGCTGTATCCCCTAAGCCCTGTGAGAAGCTGGCAGATACCATGAGGCTTGGGGCTTGAAGTCTCGGTTTTCTGACCTCTATGGCCAGAGTGGAGCTAGTAGCCCTGTCCTAAGGGAAAGGCCACTATAAGACCTAGAGTATATGTATATGTAGCTTGCTGTCACCTTGCCACTGTTGTTGCTGTATTGTAACTGCTTGATGGTTTGCTTCTAGACGGTTCCAGACAGTCCTGAGGTTCAGACAGTGATCTTGCTTATCCCCCCAGGTATGAAGGAATTGCAGAGAAAATACACCCAGGCCTTACATTCTGTTATTTGAAGTAAAGAAAATTAGGGTTTGGTATCTTTTTTTTTTTTTTTTTAAGAGAAGACTTGATGGTAGTAAATTGACTTGCATTTATTAATTTGCATTTATTCTCATCCACAATTTTAGGATTTTTAAAAATATGATTTGAACCCTAAGAATTGTTGCTAGGAAGGTATAGTGGGAGCCTGCATGGAGAACCTTCAAGAAGTTAAAAATACAATTGCTCCATGAGTTCATGATGCCCCTTGGGAGGGTGTTACCAAAGGAATAGAAAGCAACACCTCAAAAATATGTGGGCACGCCAGTGTTCATTGCAGCCTTGTCATGGTGTCCGGGAGACATCTGTAAGTGGGTGAATGGGTGAATGAAGTTTGTGTGGGGAGATACTGCTCTGCCTGTAGAAGGGATACATCCTGGCAAGAGTTCTAACAAGGGCCAATCTGGAAGACATTATGTAAGATGGAATAGGCCCGTCCCCGGAGGAGAAATACTGTGAGGTTCTGCTTGTCCCGGGCACTCAGGGCAGTTTAATTCCTAGCTCTCTAGAGTGCAGTGGAGGTTGGGGTATGAAGAGGGAATTTTGGACTTGGTGCTTGAAATGGGTGGTAAGGAGGGTCATGCCGTGGTGGGAAGCACACTGTGCCCTTCGATCAAGCCCTTGGAAGGCTTGAGCACAGATTTTATGTGATGTGCACTTTATTATAAGTAAAGATGATAATAAAATTTAAAAGTGATTTAAAAACTTCTTTGGAGCTATAAAAGTATATTAACCATAAAACAACTTTACACACACACACACACACACACACACACACACACACTCTCATGTGCACAGGCACACACCCATCTCCACACAGAACATATTTTATTTTATTTTTTTTGTGGGACCAGGGTTTGAACTCACAACCTTGCACTTGCCCGGCAGGCACTTGTGCCACAGAGCTATCTCCTCAGCCCCGGACAATGTATTTTATGAATCGGATCCCATGAAACATTCAGTTCTTTGTGTTGGCTCACTTCTGTAATACCTAATTACTGTCTTGGTCTCCAGGTTTGCAATGGATTGGAGCAGCCAAGGAAGCAGCAGCGCTCTGATCTCAACGGACCCATCGACAATAACAACGTCCCAGAGGTAATTTTTTCCTAGGACACAAGTTCTTGGCCAGGGTCTTCTTGATGAAGCTGCTTGCCCTCCCTCTCTCCCAAGCTCTTATCCCGCCCAGTAGCTGGGGAGATGGAGCCCAGGACAAGTGCACTTGGGTATTGCTGTGGGAGGTGGGGAGGGAGGAAAGGGCCCATCCTTGTGATTCACAGCCACTTGGTGGCGTGTCCCTGTGCAGCCCATGGTGTACCCATGTGGGAGGGGCTATCAGTGTTCCCTGATATGACAGAAACTTGATCTACACACTGTTCAACTGTATTGTAACTTGAATTTCTCAACAATGTCACCATTAACATTTAGGGCTAGTAATAATCACTCGGGGGACTGTCCTGTGTACTGTGGAATGTTTATTATCACGCTGGCCCTCTGCCTCCTAGAGGCTGCCCCTAAGTTATGTCAACCAACAATGTCTCTGGACATAGACAAATATCTCCTTAGAACAAAGATCATACTAGTTGAGAACTACTGTTCTAAACTAACACCATGGTTTTACTTATATATATTTTTTCCAACACCATGGTTTTAGCAAACAATTCCATATAAATGCATACTGCTGTGAGGGAGATTATTCATCCATTTTCATAATGAAAGCATGTGTTCTTACCCCTAAAGTAGGGCTCCATGGTCAAGCTTTGATGAAATAACCATAGCTTTAAAAGACAAGCCCATGGAGTTCTCATGCCCACCAGTTGGGGACCCATTGGGCCACATGGTCACCAGGTGCCTTTGTGGCTGTGCCTTGCTAACCTGAGGTTTAGTTCATGGGGCTTTGTGCCCTTCCCAAGTATCTCACTGTCTTCATGAGACTGGCTCCGTGTGTGTTCTTGGCAGCCCCAGCCAGTTGTGGATGCAGGCATTGGCTGAGACAGTCTATGTCCTAGCCTAGTCCTACAGGCTACTGTTGCAACTAGATTCATTTTCTCCTATTTCCTAACAGACCAAGAAGGTGGCATCATTTCCAAGTTTTGTGGCTGGTAAGTGACCAAATCTTCTCCCTTGGGGGCAGTTGTGTTGTATGTCAAGACAAAGGTGCTTTTAGTAGCGATTTGCCTCCTGCAGAGCTTGTGTAGGAAGCACACTTCCCAGCAAGGTGCTGGCCATTTGTTCTTCTAAGTGGTGCATAAGCCTGCTGAGAGGGGTACGGGTGGGATGGAGCCCTTGGCCTGTTTTGATTCAAGGAATAGAAGACCATTCATTTAGTTCCACCCTTGCTAATTGCTTCACAGATGATGCTGATGGCTGAATTAATAGATGGAAATGCATCTGTGTAACAGCTAATTATGATCTACTGCTTTTGATCAGGGTGAATATAATGGCATCCAAATTCAGGAGGTCTTTGTTGTTGTTGTTTGTTTTTTTGACTCTTCAGTTCCCCTTTACCCTCCCCTCCTTTAGGGGCAGGTTAATAATACATAAAATGGCCAGCTATGCTCTGTGTCACTTTGGGCGCTTGGGGCCCACCTGCTTGGCTGTGCACAGAGCTGACCTCACACAGTCTTGGAGGGCCCCTGTAAGTGCCTATTCGTGTGAGCTTTCTCTGGGCCAGGAGGGTGCTGCCTGCCTCTGCTAATTATGTTGTAATAAACAATGTAAGTTGTATTAATTATTTCAATAGGCTAGTAACTGATTCTTATGAGCATCTATGGGAACAGAGTAAACCAGCCCGCGACAGGAAATGATTTCAAGCCTTTCTCACTCTGCTTTTCTTTTTTAGTAAAAAGCTCAAGCCAGGGAAACTAAAACTTCCAGATTCCCTTGGAAGGAACAGGTTTCTTCAAGAATCAACCAGTTTCAACTGGCTTAATATGAAATAACTCATTCAAACCAATATTTACTGGTATAACTTGTTCAGTGGCGCCCAGATCAGATAAAAATTGCCTTGGAATTCTCAGAACCAATACTTAAAGCTCAAGGAGAACCTTGCTTTCATTTTGACAGTCCAAATAGGCTTGCATGGGTTTACCTATCACTTTACTTGTGGGTTTGAGGTCTATTTTTGCTGGTTCAAAATCAACTTGTGGTGATTCCAGCCCAACTGAATAGTTGTAGTTGGCAGAAAGAGACCACATACTCCCATGATTTCTATAGTAGAGTTTGGCTGGGTTCCTGATTGATGGGTGGGTGAAGCGTCACCTAGCAGCACATCTCTGCACCTTGTTTTGCTGAAGGTCCAGAGCCAGGGTGGTTTGTACCAGTCGCACTGCTCCAGGGAGATAAAGTTTCACAGACCTAAGATGCTCATTTGTCATGGCACTGTGGCATCACTTAGAACGAACTCCTTCAATTGGCTAGAGCAAGAGTGATTTGGTCATAAAACTCTCTTGGCTCTTAGACAAATTTCATATCTTCAAGAGAAGCTGGAGAGGAATTTAAAGACAGTGCCAGTCTCTACAGTGCCTCTGGCTCTTCTTCCTGACATCCCAGAAGATCCAGTTCCCTGGGCCACTTCAGACGGTTCCACACCAGATGGAGCCAAGATTGGAAGCCTGATACCAATTCAGAGTTGCTTCTGGAGAAGAGAAATGCTATGATTATTAGGAAATACGAGGCCTTCAGCAGAAGCACAACCCTTTTAATAGATGATTCATGTTCACTGAAATCTTCATTGGTCCTTTTTTTTTCTTTTTTTTTTTTGTGGTACTGGGGATTGAACTCATAACCCTGTGCTTACCAGGCAGGCACTTATTCTACTGAGCTGGCTCCCTAGCCTGATCAAAATTTTATTCAGCAACTGGAAGAGGTCTCTGAAAGAATTATGAAAAACTCCTAGAGAAAAAGGAATTGTGAAAGAACCACACACTTGAGTTAAGCACCTTTATCAGCCCAGTGTGCATGTGGGTGTAAACACATCAAATAGCCCTGTAGCATTAGTATGCATCTGTAGGGTAGCGTGCCTCTAACATGAAGAAGTGGTGAGTGGCCACTCATTTGGTGATTTTCAGGACCACTGCTTGGCTTCTCTTGGCCTCATCCTCAGGCTTGTCACCTCATTATTGCATAATAGCTCCAGCCTTAGCTTCTCGTGCCAGGTAGGAAGAACAAAGAGGGGCAAAGGTCCAAGCCAGCCATGTTGTCTTCCCATTTATCTCAAGAAAGTGCAGCTTTTCTGTAGAGTACATGAATTATTTGCATGAGAATTTGGCCATCTGTTAACTGTCCTAGGCGATCTGAGTGGTAGCTTGACAGTCATGTCACTGTGTGGCATTGCTTATGACAGAGATGGCTTTGATTGGTAGACTGTGTATGAATGAGGGAATTATACTTTGGATATGGCAGAGAACTGTGGGTGACTTAGAGTATGTCCCTTGGAAGGGACCTGAAAACTATATCCAGAGAGAGCCTATAAAAGATATACTAATTCCTAGGAACAGGAAGCTGTTAAACCAGAGGAGCCCCCCACACTGTCCTTAACTGGTGGGTTTCTGCATGGATTCCCATAGAAAACACAGTAGCCAACTGGCTTTGACCTTGTTCCCTCTGACTAAATGGCCCTGTGTCTAGTGGTCCTTTGGAGACCTGACAGATCTGGATCTTTCCATCCTTGGCGCTCTCTCCAGGACGCTTCTCCTTTTCTCTTACAAGCTAAAGGTGTGTCATGCACAGCTCCTGGGTGGCAGTGTTGACTGGAGAGCCAAGTATTTGCCTTTCCGTGAGGGCAGGAGGAAGGTCAAGTCCGAGGACTGAGTGAGTGCCCAGAGCCGCTACAGTGCTCATTCAGCTGCCGAGCCTGTTGTCTTTCTGGAGCTGCCTGGGCTGAGTCTGAACCTCTGAAGAACTGAGGAAAGCACTGCGACTAGAGAAGAGGGGTAGCTTTTCACCTCATCTGTGCCTGAGCAGTCTCCCTCGGGGGAAGCCTTCTGGGAGCACTAGTGAGGGACAGCCTTTGACCTTGTAAAGTGAGACACCTGCTTATGAGAACCAAAAAGCCAGCACTGGTCCAACCTGTGTTCCCACTGGGCCCTAACAGTGACAGCTTTCATACAAAATGCTAGAGAACAGTTGCTCCGATGGTTTCCCCCACTTGGTCCTCTTCCCAATCTGACATCCCAAGTTCATTGGGAGACACTTTGAATCCACCCCATCCACCCTGTAGGCCCACGGCAGCAGGGAGCTTGTCCTCAGACATCAGGGCCCTTAAGCTCAAGTGTCCTTCAGAGTGTCACCTCCCATGCTGCTTGATGCCACATGGAAGAATAGGGACCCCAGGGCCTGGGCTTCTGGGCCTGGAGCTGACATTACTTCTCATCCCTTTCTCTGTCAGGGTCCTCATGAGGAGGAAACCACCTTGTTGATCTCATACAATGGATATGTAGGGTCTGAGGCACAGTTTGCTATTGAAAGCAGCAGCTGGGGTGGGTATGTTCAGATAAGACCACTAAGCTAAAGGCTCCACACCGCCTCCTCTTTGCCAATGTGGGTCTCAGATGCTGTGGCCAGGAGGAGCAGAAGGGGCATGAAGTTCCACAGAGAGACAGTGAAAAGCGAAATGAGTTTCTTTTTTACCAACAAAATTATTTTTTCTCTTTTATTCTTTGCAGTCATCATGGGTAGGAATTAAACATGTCTTAAAACAGGAACTTCTGTTCATTACTAGAGGTTTGAAATTGCTTCTAAAAATAGTGGTTTGATCAGGCCAAAAGCACAGAGGTAAAAATGAATTCCACCCTGCAAATCCTCCTGGGGTGTACCCCTTCTTGGCCAGCCCCGGGAGGCCATTCTCATTCCAGACCCTACTTTTTTGCTACAGTGGATACCACTGTTAAATTGCTTGTGAATCCTTCCTGAAATTTCCTAAATCTGTACCAGCCTGTGAGACCCCTGTCTTAACATTGATATTGCACTGGCTACCCGAGTCAGTACTCTGCTCTTTCATTTCATGCTGGATTTTGGAGCCAGCACTAGGTCTGCCTGATTATTTATTTATTTATTTTATTTATTTTATTTTTTTTGGCTTTTTGAAACAGGGTCTCGCTATGCAGTTGAGGCTGGCCTTGAGCTCACTTTTGTAGCCCAGGCTGGTCTCGAACTCACACTGATCCTCCTGCCTCAGCCTCCCAAGTGCTGGGATTACAGGCGTGCGCCACCACGCCCGGCTTCTGCCTGATTATTTAAGTAGCAGCACAAGATCCGTGAAACAGTGTGTGAATCAGCTCATGTGATCAGCCGTTTGGTGGTTGCCAGTGGGCACAACAGCCTTGAGGGTATGGTTTTGTGTTCAACTGTGAGTGCTTTATGGAACCAGTTCCTGGACAGAGCAGAATAGGAGAGCAGTAGCACGATAGCATTGATAGACATGGCCAGAGTGCCTTTCCAAGAGGAGCCAGGGAACCCTGCTCCTGGTTGTAGCTAATGGAGCAAGGACCCATGGCCATCAGCACTGGGCTCTTCAGCTATCTGATCTGAGCCCTAGGCTGATGAGTAAAAGGGGGCATGTTGTGGGCTTCTGGTGCCTGTCTTTCATCAGAAGTGAAGTCAAAACAGTATTTCATGTTACTAAGCTCTCTGTGTTTCTTTTCTTGAACCTTGCACATATGAATCCTGAGCTGGCTTTGTGTTGCTGTGACAGAATTCTGGAGATAATCAACTCCTAAGGAGAAAAGGTTTATGGCTTCAGAAGTCGCAATCCATGGTAATTTGGCCCCATCTCTCTGGGCCTGTGGCAAAGCAGTACCTCATGGCAGGAAGCGTGTGGTGGACTGTAGCTGTTCACCCCACTGTGGCCTAGATGCAAAGGGAGACAGGAAGGGACCAGTATCCCAGGAGCTCCTTCAAGACCATACCCCCAGTGACCAGGCTTCCTCCACCCTTGAGGTTCCTTCACCTCTCAATAGCACCATCAGCTAGGGACCAAGTCTTTAATTGATGAGCTTTTGGGTACAACTTCAGGTCCAAACTATAACATGCTTTACCCATTTTTCTGTTGAATTTTTCCTTGGCTTTATTGGACTATAACTGGTAACCCAACATTGTGTGGCTGCCTCTTAGAAAATGATGTAATATTTGCATACAGCCTATGCAGTCCTCTCACATACATTAAATTACCTTTAGATTACGTATAACACCTAACACACATCAGTGCTATATAAGAAGTTGTTTTACTGCATTGTTTAGGAGGCAAGAGCAAGAAAAAGGTCTGTACTCATTCAGTACAGAAGTAGTTTTTGAAGAAATAGCTCAGTCCAAATTGGTTTCATCTGCAAACATGGAATCCAGGAATATGGAGAGCAGACAGAGTGATCACCATGCTATATAACGGGCTCCCCGGAGCCTATTCATATAATAACAGTTTGTACTCTTTGACCACCATGCCCCTGTTTCCTTTACCCACCCCACCTTCAGTCCCTGGCACCTGGTGTTGGTGTTTCTCTTGTATTATTTTCATGCATAAAGGAAATGAGCTCTTTGATTTATATTGCAACAGTTCTTACCAGGTTATTGTTGTCTTTGCTTTGTTTTGTACTGTACATGTTTAACTTGGCTGATCGTTTTACGGAATCATTGTGTCAGTTTTTTCTCTTTGAGGTTTCTGAACTTTCAGTAATAACATGAACTTTGCCCTGTGAAGCTTCTTTTTTAAATAAGGTCTTCTTCCAGAAGTTTCAAAGTGTTATTTTAAGATTAAGTGTTTGGTTTATATTCTGGTATGGATACACAAAGAATTGTGTTTTGAGTGTTTCCAAAACTGTTGGGTACATCTTGCCCTCACTGCTGTAGGAGGCTGCCTTCTCCAACTTGTTTTTTTTCAATAGCTGGCTCAGCCTGCCCTGGGGGTGGGGCTGGCACAGCATGTGGTGCTGGGGATTGAACCTTGGTCCCTGCAGTTGCCTAAGCTTGTCTAAGCAGGTGCTTTAAAGCACTGAGCCATCTTGCTGGCTCATAATTAGTGAAGAAGTTTTTTTTTGGATGGCTTAGGTTACCTTAAGGGCAGGGCTCATGCTCCATATGGAGCAGGTTATCAAATCACAGTCCTCAGGTACTGAGTGGTTCACTGAATCATGTGGTTTAACCCACTGAGCTACCTGGTAAGCCCATTCTCCACTCTTTTTGAGATCCATTTCTCTGTGGCTTGTGGAGATTGTCTGCCGGATCCAGACCTAGGCTGCTTTATTTACTGGGAGTTGAGGGTGCATTGCCTTATCTGGTACAACTTGTTACTGCTTCTGCCAACACCATTGCTTTTTACTTTTTCCCTGGATAATTTTACACATCTATTTTTCTCAGAGACTTTCAGATCTGCGTGTTTAATTATATACTAACTTGTGGAGATAGCTCAGGGGCGCAAGTGCCTGCCTGGCAAGTGCAAGGTCCCGAGTTCAAAAAAAAGAAAGAAAGAAAAGAAAGCAAGAAAGAAAGCAGGCTCTTTAATTACACACTAAAACTTTCTATTGACATCTTTATTTAGCATGAATTAAATTTTTCTAGTTAGAAGGAAAATGTCATCTTTATAATGTAGAATCTCCATAGCCAAAAAAAAGGCTTTATTTTTCCATTTGTTCGACTTTGTTTACCTTCATCCATAAACTGTATTCACAGAAATCCCACACATAACCCTTTTTCTTCAATTCCTTGGTGTTATACCCTCTTTACTGTTTTTGTAACATTATAGCTTAATTTTCTAACTTGTTGCATTTGTAGGTGTAAAGAAACCACTTTTATGTTACTAATTGGGCCATTGACTTAATGAATTCTTTTATTTTTTTCAAATTAGGTTTTTAGATTTTTTTGTTTTTGTTTCTGGTGTACATCATTCCATCTGCAAATTTGAATGATTTTTTGATGTTTCTTATTTTCTGTTACTTCTTCCTCTTGTCTGATGTAATAAGGCAGAACATAAGAAACAATGTTATGTAACCCACCCACTACTGAAATATGACATCATTTTGAAAGATCTATTATTTTATTTTTTTTAAAAAAATTTTTCAAACCGGGCATGGTGGTGCATGCATGTAATCCTAGCACTTGAGAGGCTGAGGCAGGAGGATCGCTGCAAGTTCGAGACCAGCCTGGGCTACCAAAGTGAGCTCAGGGCCAGCCTGAACTGCATAGCAAGACCCTGTCTCAAAAAATAAATAAATTAATTAATTAATTTAAAAAAATTCAGGTGGCTGGGGAGATAGCTCAGGGGCACAAGTGCCTGCCTGGCAAATGCAAGGTTCTGAGAATGGATCCCTAGTTCTGTGAAAAAAAAAAAAAAGAAAAAATTCAAATGTATACAAAAGTAGAAGATAGTATGCCATGTGCCCATCACTGGCTTCAAATTCTCCAGGATTTCCCCACTCATGGCTGGTAGTGTTTAACTTAACCTCTCCACTCTCCAAGGTTTTTCTAAAGCAAACTTCAGACCTCACATCAGATTCTTTTTAAATACTTCAAATACATATCTCTCAAATACAAGAGCTCTTTGTAAAACGAAAAGCCAGTATCATTATCACAAATAAAATTATCGGTCATGCCTTTATATTATTAAATATCCAGTTAATGCTTGCATTTCTCTAGTTTCTAAAGTGTTTATTCTAATGGAGATCTAAGTAAAGTCTATACACTGAGACCGGTTTCTACATCTTGTAGTTCTCCTATAGCTCTTATTTTGTAGGTTATTTACTCATCTCTCTGTTTTCCTTCTTACCAGTCATTTCACTGATATTGTTGTGGCATGATCTGCATCAATTATCCTACAATTTTCCATAGTCTTGATTTTGCTAATTGCATCCTAATGGTATTGTTTAGCATGCTCCTCTCTTGTGTCCACCAAAATAGTGTTTTTTGAAAAAAATATATTATGAGTGAAGTATAATGTACTCACTTGGACTGGGAGAAAACATCATAAGGAAGTGTGTCTTCATGTGGAGGTACATGACTTCTGGTTATTTCTTTGGGTAATATTAGTGGCAATTATTGTCTAGATCCACTAATTGATTATTCTAACTCCTTTTCCCCTTCATTGATTAGCTGGATGTCATGCAGAGAAACTCTCTCATCAAGTATTTGGTTATTCTGAGTATAGTTCACATTAAAAGGCAGCTTTAAGTAATTTTTCAGTTCATTAACCTCTAAAGAGAAGGAGTAGAATCGGACAGAAGTGATGGGATATAAGTTTCAGAGTGAGGTTACCAAAATTTAGCAGCCTCCATCTGGTTCTTCTTTTCTTTCTCTCCTTTGATGTCCTGCCTAAGAGACCTCAGCTGCGCTGTCGTGGTTGTTTATCGGACTGACCAGGCCAAACGAGTGGACTGAGAGGGCTTAGTTGGAAGAGACAAGTGTTAGGATTTTAGGGCTCTGGGGGGACCAAAATCTAACACAATTCAAGGTTCTCTGAGGGGCTGAGACAGAGAGCTTCTCTGAGTGGCCCATAATTATTTGTCTTTAAATAAAGGAGGGGGACACCAAGGAAAGTGTGGGGATCAGAATAGGACCTTGAGAATCAGTTCAGATATTTTCCCCAGTAGTAAATTATGTCAGTGAGGAGAACCACCTTATCTCTAGGTGGACACATATTGTAAGAGGGTGGAGCATGAGGTCGCAGTCTCCTCTTAGTTAGTTGGGGTTGGAGCCAGGTGTCCTCAGCTATGGCTTTACCTTGTTCTTTAAGGCCTTGCAGTCTCATAGGCCTCTGCTGGGACCAGTGGTGCATACAGGTTCACTTGCTATGAATCTGCTGCCCATCTCCAGATAGGGTGCCTAGCCCTTGGACAGACTCATAGGTAAAAATGGAAAGCCAGTGTTAATTTTAAATCCTGCTTAGGGTCTCTTTGTAGTGGTCTCCATCAGTGGCTGTGTAGCTGAGAGTACTGAGTGGAATGGAACGTGTGTCTTTGGACAGCAGCTGCCTGAGTGGACTTGGGTGTGGACCATCCCCTGTGCCAGCCTTACCATGGCTCTGGCCTCCATAGCCACCCTGGCTGTACGCTGTAGGCTTGTGACACCCTAAGCTAGAGGCACTCAGCTAAGCCACGCCCAGATTCCTGATTCCTGATTCCTGAAACTTGAGGGTTTGTTGTGTTCTCCTGCTAAATGTTGGGATCATTTTCTACAAGTAATAAGGTAGTCTGTTTTTGAAGATAAACTGCATCATGAGTCATGCTGCCATTCTGTCAGGACCATGGATGCCTGACATCTGTGCTTCTTCCTCCTGGCCCTGGGCCCTCATGGTCAAGGACACCACTGAGGGGGCTCCTGTTTTATTCTGCAGATCACACAGCAGCCTCTACACAGCACCAGCGTGGCCAAGGACACACGGCCAGGTGTCTGCGTTCCCTTTTGTCCTTAGAGGAGAGCTCACAGGGCAGATACTAGAAGACTGTGTGTGAGAGTGTTTTGGGATTCTTTCCCCTTTCGTGGTTGTGTCACCAATGGCAGTACAGGTTCATTTGTTTTCTTTTCTCCTTTAGGTTTGAGGAATTGGCTCTTGTGTTGAATTTTACTCTGTCATCCTACAAATCCATGGTTCCAAAGTCAAACGTGCAGCACAGGGCATGTGCAAAGGTGCCCTGTCTCCTTTTTTCCTTTTTTCCCCCGCCTTTGCCCTGTTTACTGCTTTTCTCCATAGATACCCATTTTCACATTTGACACCTTTTTTTCCAAGTTTTAAATTTTTGCTCACGCTTTAACAGTGTTTGTAACTGATACATAAAAACAAAGAATGTATTGATGGGGTGGCGTGTGATACTTTGTCCATGTATGCAATGTGTAATGCTTAACCTTCTACTTATTTTTATTTTAAGCATATCTCCCGCTTCTTTGGGCAAAAGATGTTGAACTTCAACTCTCCTTTTCTTCACCTTGCTTTTCTTACTTAACCCTAAATCCTGGAGATGGCCCCATAATCTGTACTGTGCCCGGTGGTGTACAGGAGCAGTTGTGTAGAACCCTGTTATGGGATGGATATCTCCTGCTCAGGAATAGTTGGGTAGTTTCCAGTTTTTTGTTTGTATAAATAGTGCAGCAGCAGCAACAGCCCAAGAATATGCCTTTCCCCACTTCAGCTGATTTCTAAGTTTGTTGTACTCCCTGGGACGTGGTTCTTCCACATACAATGTTGAACGTCCGTCCAGGGCACAGTGAGGCTGCATGGAACTTGGCTTTGGCCTTCCTTCCTCACCCTGCCATAGGTTCCCTTCCTCCCTGTAGCCAGCCACCTGGTGCTTGTCCCTGGGTCCTGAAGTGCTAGACCACAGGCTCTAAGCCCTTCCCTTTAGTGACAGTCCCAGCTGCGTCTCCCCAGCGACTGTCTCACAGGTCTGACTTTACAGACAGCATCTCCTCCACCAACCTCCCAAAATCACTTTTAAGAGGGTCTTCTGGAGAGCACAGGCTGCTGCACTGGAGGAGCACCTGGCCAGCTGGGAGGCAGTGGCAGCCCTGGAGGTGACACAGCCTTTCCAGCACCTGAGGACCCAGCCTGTGGCAGAAGGTCCCATGTAGGACCCAGTCACACAGCTGATGTTTGTCACTGCCTGCCTGCTTTCCTTGTGAGATGCTTTTCCCAGAGGCCGACTCCACCAACCTGGCCATCTGCCCAGCCTGTGGCCTCAGTGTCCCCATCTGTGGCATCCGAGCTGCGCTGTGGCCCATCCTCCACCCGCCTTCTTCTCTCCTGGGTCTTCCATGCTCCGTAGGTTGCTGATACCCTCTGTGCCCATGCAGCTGGACACATTGCCACTCTACCATCTCCACAGAGCCGAGCCTGAGGAGGGTGTGTTAGTTACCATGCTGTCATTGCTGGGACAAATACCCGACACACAAGCTTAGGGGAGGAAAGGTTTACTTAGCTCATAGTTTGTGGAGGTTTCAAGATGCTGCCCCCGTGCTATAGAGACTGGAGGAGGGGCTGGGATGCTGCTGTGTCCAGGATGATCTGCTGCATGCCGCCATGCCTCCACGCGAAACCGCTGCCTGGTGTGTGTGTGTGTGTGTGTGTGTGTGTGTGTGTGTGTGAGGCACTCTGACAGCACCTGCTGTCAGTTTAACAGTTAGTGCCTTTGTTGACCACGCCCCCTCAAGCCCCGCCCCTCAAGCTCCCTGCTTGACAGCCCCGCCCCTCGAGCCTGACAGTCCCGTGATTTACATGAGGCTCTGGGGGGACAACTAGACACAAAACACAACAAAGGGGTTGCCACGTGGCCTGAGCCTCCTGCACTCCTTCACCTGCAGCTTGGCTCCTGCCCCAGTGTCCTTGGGGTCTGCTCAAGGTCACTGCCAGCTCACCTGTTGCAATGCCCAGTAGGTGAAGGCCTCTTGTAGATGGCTGCGCCCAGCCTGAGTTCAGGGCGACGCTCCCTTCCTGCTCCTCCTCTTCTAGGCATCTGTGGAGCTCACACCTGGGGCACCCACCTGCCAGGTCCACAACTTCCTGTGGCATCTTCACCACCCGTGCATGCCCGTGTCTCTCCCTGGACCCCCTGTCAGCTGCCCTGAACTTCCTTTGGAAGATGCCCGGCCCTGCAACCAAGCTTGCTTGGCATCCCTACCCCAGGTCTGCCATCTCCCTGGGAACTGTGGTGAGCGGTAGCTCCTTCTGTCCAGGACATCTCACCTTCACTTGATGCCTTGCCCACCTTCCCACTGAATCTGGGCCTAGCCCTGCCCCTCCTCTCTCCCCCCAGCCTGGTCTACTCTGTTGTCATCACTCATGCCTGGACTGCTGCAGCAGCCCCTCAGCTGTTCTCTGCCATTTGCCCTTGGCCACCCAGCCTTGAGTTCTCAAGGATGGCATTGGGGCTGTCGGCATTGGGGCCGTCTGTCTGGTGGAGATTCTAGAGCGACAGGCTGTATGGCCCTAAGGGCCTTGTGCCTGGCCGAGGTTTTCTCTGAAGGCTCTACTTGTGCCTCCTGCTGGCTCATGTCCTGCACCAGGAAACCTAGACACCTCATTCTCGTAGGCACCAGGCCCTGTGCCACACCAAGGCCTCGCACCTGTGTTGCCTCTGTCTGGAAAGTTCTCCCTTCTGCTGGCGGCCTTGCTGCTTTCTTCTTTTCCTTTAGACCTCAGCTGAAAGGGCAGCTACCTGAAGATTCCTCCTGAAGCTGCCCCTCCCCCCACGGCTTCTTTCCTAGGTGACAGCCTCTCTCCCTGGCATCCTGTGGCCTTCCTGGCATACCACTTTGTCGCTGTGGGGCTGAGAGTTGACTTGCTCACCAGCCTGTGAGCCCCAGGCTTTCTATCCTGGAGCCCCCAGGTCCTCACTGGTGGGATCTGAACTGCCGAGTGCCTGAATCTGTGACTGTGATCTGGGCAAAACTTTCAGCCCTGCTAAGGTGTTCTTGTTTGTAAAACTGGGACAGTGGCATCTGCTTCGTGGTTGGGACTCCATTCTGCCACATGAAGGGCTGAGGCATGCAGTGGGGGGCCATACCCCAGCCTTCCTGTCTGTCACAGGGCCATGCCACCACTAGCCTAGCTGCAGCGCTGCCCCAGGTTCACCCAGCTTCTCCCACTGGGACTCAAGGAGAAGCAGGTGCAGTGTTGGAGTTCACAGGACCAAGTGGACCTAGGCTGGGTGCACAGGAAGCTTCTCTGTGCTCCTGTGATCAGGATAATCCTTGGAGGTGGCTATGTCACTGTCTGCCACTTCCCTGTCCAGTCTGTTAATGAGAGGCCTTCAGGAGCTGGGGTTTCCTGTGGATGATTTAAGCAGCAGCTTCTCCAGGTGGAGGTGGGTGGGATGGTGGTCCTGGTCCTTCTGGCCCAGCTCCAGGCAGGCAGGTAGGTACCTTACACATCTGAGAATGAGCATCAGAAGTGTTTCCTAAAGAGGAGACATCTCTTTTGGGGGATGCAGGCTCCTTGAAATCTTCATTCTTTTGTCATTGGTCTCCCTCTGGTGGGCTCAATTTTGGGTAGTGCAGAAGTAGCACAGAGTAAGCAGTTCGCACCAAATGGTGCAGGCCTTGGGCTCTGCATCTCCTGATGGTGGCTGAAGTGTGACTGGGGCCAGAACGAACCCTGGCCCCCTCTGGGACCACCCTGCTTGCTCTCCTCCTAAGCAGCTGGGGGTGAGTGCAGGCCAGGAGGCAGGATGTTCTGTTGCTGCCTCATAAGGCATTTCCTATTGGAAAAGGGGTGCAGGGCAGGCACTCCACAGTCCCCCAGCAGAGTGGAGGCATCTATGGGAATTAGCTCAAAGGTGTTGTCTTCCCCTGGCCTTGTCCTAGGCACTGCTGCAGGTGGCACATGCCTCACCCACAGGTGCCTGGGCCTCCAGGCTGGCTTCTGGTGGGGTGAAGTGCTCTCCAGGGGAGGGGAGGCCTGTCCTGCGTAAATGGACTTGGAGACATGGGTCTCACTGGAAGTAGGAATTATCAGCAAGGTGTGGAGAGCTGACCAAGGCCACTGAGGAGCTGGCCAGCAAGGGCCCAGGAGGCAGAAGGTTTCCAAGTGCAAGTTGGGGTCAAAGGCAAGGCCTGCTGCATTGCCTACTGTAGGAAACAGAGCCTGTGGGATGTTGTGTAGCCCTTTACCTCACCGTGGGACAGGGGACATTGACTCAAGGCCTGGGGCCTTCCTGCAGAACGTAGTGGCGCCATCTTCTGGTCAGTAGTGGACATGGCATCAAACCTCCCTGGAGTGAGGATTAGCAAATGATGGTTGCTGCTGAGTGATGCACTGTGGACGGCCCAAGGCCTGAAGGGGTGCTTGTGTGAGGCAGTGAAAACTGGACCCTCTGCTGGGGGTGGCCCTTGTGGTCCTTAGCTGCTGCACCTGCAGTATAAACCAGGGCTGCCAGGAGTCAGATGGACAGGGCTCTGCCCCCAGGCTGCGCCCATGCCCCTCACCCACTTGGCATACCCAGAGTGCTCCCCAGCTAGTCAAGTATTTTATCAGCACTGGAACAAGAGCCAGTGCGCATGGGCAAGGAGGAGGGGTCAGCCCTGTCCTGCAGAGCCGGGCTTCTGTGCCCTTGCAGCCAGGTCTGTGCAAGCCACAGCTTCCCTGGGTGCACATGCGGGCTATACCTTTCCGAGAGGCGTGGCCTCAGAGATTCCTGATCTCTTTGAACCTAAGAATTAAAGGGCTCCTGGCCTATGCCACCATCCTGGTACAGTCTTCTAGGCCACTTTCTCTACAGTCTCACGACTTGGGGACGTCTTCTCCGGGCCTGGCCTGGTGCTGAGCAGGACCCACATCTCATCCCTTTGGTCCCCAGTGTGGCTGGAGAGCAGACATCCTGGGTTCAGGGCGTGGAGGTCCCGAAGTCAGGGTCCTGGGAGTTGCAGGGGGCCCTCCACTTGGGAGTTCCTCTGTGAAGTGTGACCCAGCGAGGTGAGGGGCAAAGAGGCTGGCAGTGGATGGAGCAGGGCCACTTCCCTGCGCCTGGCCTCCAGGCCACCAGATGCCACCTCTGCCTCAGGTCTCCGTGCTGTCTCCAGGCCTGACAGCAATCTCACTCTTTCTAGTCTGAGCTGGGATTTGTGGTAGTAACAGATCCTGGAGTTCTTCCTGCCACCAGAATCTTTACTTCCTCATCAGTGCCCAGAGACCGCCGCCTTGTGTCTGAAGGAAAAGTCAGGGGCCACTGGCCACCAGACCAGGAAGGCATAGGGTAATTGGCTCTCGTGACAGTGAAGGGGCTGGTGGCATTGTGGGGGGGCAGGACAGAAGGAAACGGGGAGCCTGAGTGAAATCCCCAGAAAGACAGCTCTGGATGGGTGGGTGGTATGCAGAGATGAAGGGGATGAAGGCAGCCATGCTGCGCCTAAGAGGCAGGCTGGCTTATGGGTAGGCTGTAGCCCACTGCAACCCCAGGGCCCAATCCTCTTGGCTACCTGCTCAGTATTCTAAATAAGGTTTTACTGGGATACTGCCCTACCCATTCATTTTTGTACCATCTGTGATTGCTTTGTACCCCAAACACAGCAACAGGTCCTCAAAGTCTATGGCAATTGCCACCCAGCCCTTTCCTGGAAAGGTTGGCCCTCGCTGTTTATACAGGAGCCATTAGCAGCTATATGTTTCCTTTAATTAAAATCCCAGCCATCCCAGGGTCCTGGGATTGGTTCCCAGAAGCCCATGGAGTCCCAGAGCCATGACATGTGCACAGGCTTCCCGTGATAAGTATGTGGGCCCCACCCTGGCCCCCTTCTCTGCAGTAACTTTCTCTGAGTACCCATCTAGGGGTCAGAGCATAGGCCACAGGACATGGGCACCGCTGTGGTATAAAATGCGTGATATTTTCATGTCACCTCTGCACCCCCAGTGTGAAGTCTAAATCGCTTCCAGATGCAGAGTTCACACTGTGTAAGTGAGTGTCACACCGTGTGTTAGGGAATCCTAAGGAAAGGGGCCCACTTGTGTTCAGTACATGTACCCATCATGGATCTCCTTGTGCTTGTGTTCAGTACACTCACCCATCATAGATCCCCCTTTACGGCACACGATCTGGTTGTGTTTGAATCCACGAACACAAAGCAATAGCTACAGACAAGAAAAAGCTTCTCCTGCACCTGTAGGAGACACTGTGTGTCCAGAGTGCACGTGGCCAGCAGCTCCTGCATTGAGCCACTCAGGGCCAGAACATTCTCAAAGTCCCGTTGGCATATCATGGTCCGGAGGCAGCAGGTGGGATGAGGACTCCCGCCCAGCCGGGGCCTGAGTTGTGGGAGATGCGCAGCTGCAGGTGCAGGGCCAGTGGGACAGGCTGCAGGAGGGGAGCGCTGGCGCTGGCGGGTCACTGCCCTCACTTCCACAGGCTCCACAACAGTGCAAAAAGTGCTGCCATGTCTAAGAAGCAGCGCCTCCTCCGCACGTTACAGCACGTGCCTGTCACCGTGGAGCTGAGCCACCTAGAGTGGCCTAGATGTGGGACACACCCTCCTGACACTGCCTGCCTTCTTTTGGCCAGTGCTGATTCTGTGTGGTTCCCTCTGTGAGGCACAGGGGCTAAGGAAGGAAACAGTGCCCCAGCTGGCAGCAGGTCCCCGGGGCTCCTCCCTTCTCATTCTCCTGGCCTGTCTTCCTTGGTGCTGTGGCCAAGGCCAGGCTTTCGAGTGCTTTGTCCCCATGTTCTCTCTGGGGAGAGCTCACTCTGTGCCCCTTCAGTTCCAGGCCCCTGTGAGCCAGAGGACCTCATCGATGGGATCATTTTTGCTGCCAACTACCTGGGGTCCACACAACTGCTGTCTGAGCGCAACCCCTCCAAAAACATCCGCATGATGCAGGCTCAAGAGGCCGTCAGCAGGGTCAAGGTAGGGGTGCTTCTGGGTCCCTGGGAATGCACCCTTGGGTGGGCTCCTTTAGGGACCACAGTTGTGGGGAGCACAGTGGGGCACAGGTATCCTGTCCCACTCTGATTGCTCTGCCCTCAGTGCAGAGTGGGGAGAGCCAAGGGGCCCAGCCAGGCCAAGGGAGATTTGTACCACAACTGGGCAAATGCTAGGCTGGGCACAGAGGCCGCTAGCTCCTTAATAAGGAGCCATCCACCCAGGCCCTCAGAAACGCAGCTTTTTAAGGTTAATTGTTCTGAGCCATTCTAGTTATAGACCATGTTTGTTTGATGCCACAAATCCCATTTCAACCATGTGTATATTTTTGGCACCATTCAAAGTACTTCTAGAAAGGGGGAAAAATAAGTCATGTTTTATTTACGTGCACGACCTCAGGGGACAGCTTGCAGCTCTAGGAGCATGTTGGACAGCAAGTGAGGATGGACAGGGAACAAAGAAGCCACATCAGAATGCCAGATGGGGACAGGGGAGGGGACATGAGAGTCTGGGCAGAGCCCCCCCACCCCGGGCTGCCTGCCTGTGAGGTGGGGTGAGCATTGTCCCCCCCTCTTCCTTGGATTCTCCTCTGCCCACCCCACACTGGCCTCCAACGGTCAGCACAAGGCCGTCCCAGCGCGGCTCACTCTGCTGCTCACTGTCCTCCTCTGTGGCACTATAACCAGAGACACTGACAGTCACTCCTGACCCTGGAGGGCAGGTGTGCATGTGGGAGATGGGCAGCGGCTTTTGCCTGTCCCCATGGACGGCTTCTGCTGGACAGTGGCTCTGAGGGCTGGGGTATTGAGCCAGTGATGGCATAACCCTCCTGCCCCTTCCTTCTCAGCACCCACATGCTTTTCTCTTCTCTTCCATGCTGCTCAGAGGATGCAGAAGGCTGCTAAAATCAAGAAAAAAGCGGTGTGTAGGACCACTGTTCCCCGAACAGTGGAGTGTCTTGTGTGTCTGTGTGTGCCTGTGCAGTGGGTGCTTCCAGGGGATCCACATAATGGGCCACGGGCCCAGTTTCTACTCCCTTTGGGGGTGAACACTGGGCTGTGAATAAAGTGGCAGAGTCTGTTCTTCCTTGCCTACTCCTGGACGAGTTTAATGGTTGCTCTTTTTCAGTTTTGTTTGAGGTTTTCCTATGTCCCTAAGTGTGGCATGTGCTGCAAAGCCCGTTTCGTGTGGATGTTTTTAAATGCCAGTGTGGTGCACCCAGCCCACGTAGGGCCTCAAGTGCCACATGAATTGCCCTGTTCTGGCACTGAGATGTATTAAGTTTCATTTACTGAATCAACAGGACAGCTAGGTGGATTTGTAGTCCTTTGTGGAGCCAGTTATTTGGTGAACCTTGGTGGTTGTCTCACTGCTGTCATTGAAGTCCTTGGTATAGAAAGGCCCTGGCAGAGTCCGTGGGAAGCTGGCACTGGCCTACTGCCTGCTACTGACCCCTGCTTACTCAGTGAGAGATGCAGCCCTCCCCCTGCATGCTGTAACAATGGGGTTTTCTGGTGCCACGGCCGGGGGACTCCATCTGCAGGCTCCCTGCCCCTGCAGTGAACACTTTGCCTACTTTCAGAGGCTGGACAGAAAGGAACACACTCATGTCCCTGTACCCACATAGAGCTCCCACTTAAAGCCTCTGGGCAAAGCAGAATGGCCCCCGTTACCTCTAAAGAAGCTGACTTCTGTAGCCTCAGTGCACCCCTAGGCCGCTGAGTCACAAGCACAGCTGGAGCAGGGGAGCCCCAGCTTGCTCCTGGGGTCTGCAGGGCCAGAAGCACTACAGGTCAGGCAGACCCAGCTGAGATAGGCCTCAGGGGCCAGGTTCCACATGGTGGCATTGCATTTCCTTTCCAAGCAGCGACACACTTAGGACCGCTGGCCCAGCCAGGTGCGGGTGCTTCAGCCACTCCACTGCCACACCAAGCGCACACTTATTCTCTGGCATTTGCCTGGGGTCTGGGCGGCTGGGCCCCTCCATTTGTCCACCAGGGTGTAACATGGGAGACCTTTCCCCTCCCTGTTATTACTCAGGTGTCAGCTCCATTCACAAGAACCTGGCCCGCTTCCCTGTATACACGTGACAGTGTTGTCACCAACACCAAAATGCACCCACGACTTCTCTGGCTTTCTTCTGGCATTGACTAACTTTTGAGCGAGGGGATTTGATCTGCAGTACTCAGCACATAACTTACATCTATAAAGACTTGTAGACTGTAGGCTGATATCTTAAAGAAAAATCTCCATAGCCCTCAACATTATTTTTCCAGTGGATCGTTTAGAACTCTGTTCTTTGTCTGATTAGTTAAAAACAGTATCGCCCTGGGATTCCCTGGAAACTCACACGATCTTTTCTTTTGAAAACTGAGCTAAAATACAAATTGTCATTATAACACGGGGCCTCTTGGTGACTTGGAATTCTTGAGGAACAGTCAGCAGGAGTATTTTTGATTTGAGGTTTGCTAGTGAGTTAATTAAATCACGCTTTCTGCTGTTTTGAAGTGGAAGATGTACCGCCGCGGGCTCCCGAGTGACCGCACTGAATTATCTGCCCCATCGGGCAGCCCGATGGAGCCCTCTTTCCTTCACCACTGCACTGCAGTAATTAGGATTCTCACAGGTGTAAAAACCAATTAAAGGCTGCCCTGCTTTGGGGCAGATCTTGAGTAGTTTGCTCAGCTTCCAGAACAGTCCATGGAGACACTCACAGTGGTACACCGGGCTCACCCTGGTGAGGGTGACAGGTCAGTGGCATCTGTGTGCCAGCTTCTGCCTGCCTCTCTACATCACCATAGGTTATGCCGGAGTCCACCCTGAACCCCACTCCCCTTGTGGTACTTGAATGACAAGAGCAAGGGATCCACGCTGGTGTGCCTATTCCAACCAGAACCGAAGGGCTGATGTTTTAATCCAGCTTCCATGAACATGCTGTCCCTGGGGATACTTGGAATCCCCTATCTAAGAAACAGCTCTTAATCTAATGGCGCTGCACCTTCGCTGAATTCCACAGGGGATAGCATGGGGCCCAGCCTGCTGCAGAAAGGAGGGGCTCCGACACAAGAACTCCCCACCCCTAGCAGCTGCTCCCCCGCTGTTCAAGCCTCCCAGAAGCCCCTCGCCTCCCTCTCCTCTGTGCCTCTCACACACTGCTCTGGGGACTCACAGCAGCTCTGGATTCTAAGCCGCGCTCATAGATTTCCAGTGGCTGCTTCATTCCGGAGTAGCAAGCATTTCCTTGCACATGGATTTGGGGTAATTGGTAAAACTGCCGAGCCTTTGTTGGGGTGCACGTTTTGACGGGTGATGGCATCTCCTGTCCTTCCTTAGAATTCCGATGGGGATGCCCAGACGCTGACAGAAGTGGACCTCTTCATCTCTACACAGAGGATCAAAGTTTTAAATGCAGACACACAGGTAAGGGCTCACAGGACGGCTGCCTGAGGTTGTGCACACCAGCATCCAGCTTGCACCCCCCCTGGGAACCTGGGCAAATGAAGTCTAGCTGCAGAAGTGAGTTCCCAAGCATGGGAGGGAACTATGACCCCAAGGATGGCAGCTCTGCAGCCTGGGTCTTGAGGGAACTAGCTGTGGACAGTGGAACAAGCCACTGAGGCCATGGAGAAAGCAGAACCCACCCCTGGAGGCTGTGCTAAACTGCAGCTGGGATCACATGGGGACAACATGAGGGACAGTGAGAGGAGGATGCTTCGCCAAACGGGATTCTAGGCGTCCCTTCCAAAAGCCCCTTTTGCTCAGCCTGGTGTGGGAGGCAGGCAAGAATCTTAAGGGGTGGGCACTGGGGTGCTGTGTGGTGACATTCCAGTGCATAGGGTCCCTGTGACTCATTTGCCTTCTAAGGTGGCCAGCTTGTGTCTGATGGAGAATCTGCTATTTTTTTCTGGGCCCAAAGCACACTATGGAACTTAGGTTGGGAAGGGAAAGCAGTGCAGCAGATAAGTGAGCAAATATGGTTGTATGTGAAATACGGAGGACTCTGAGATGACATGGGGCTTGAGAAGGGGGAGGTGGTAGGTGCTGAGCAGACACCAGGGTCAGGAGAGACCAGAGCTGTGCTTGCTGACTCGGAGAGAGAGGGGCCCCAAGTGAGGATGGCCGGATGTGTGAAGAGGCACCTTCAATCTGCCAGTGACACTCGGGACCCTATGGGGCTCAGATCCCCACACCCTGATGCTTTTACCACTAATGGGCTTGTCCTGATTGCTTACAATATTTGAGGTGCAAGATATTGATTATCTTTAAGTTTTTCAAAACATTTATTTGTTTGTTTGGTACAGGGTCTTGCTATGCAGCTTAGACTTACAGTGATTCTCCTGACTCAGCCTCCTCAGCACTGGGATGGCAGGCATGTACTACCATGCCCAGTTTGGGTGGCTGGCTGGGGCTGGCATGGCATGCAGTACCAGGGGTCAAGCCTGGGTCCTTGTGCTTGCCAGGCAGGCACTTACACTTCTGAGCTATCTTCCCAGCCTGAAGGTGTTGATTTTCAAATGATATCATGCTGTCTACTTTTTGTTTGTTTGTGAGTTTTTGTTTTTTGTCATGTTGAAACAGTTTCACTATGCAGTTCAGGCCTTGAACTTAACTTTGTAGGCCAGCCTGGCCCCAAACTTGCAACGATTCTCCTGCCTCAGCCTCTCAACTGCTGGGATTCCACACATGCACCCCTGCATTCAGCATGCTTTCTATTTTTATTATCTGACATTCTTCTGTGAAAAGTATGTTCTAATTCTGTTTGCTCCTCCTTCTTCTTCACAGTGGACTTTGAGATAGTGCCTCTGTCCATCTGTCTCTGAGACAGTGTTTTCATTTTGGCATCTCCCTGAGAGACTAAGACATGTTCCACGGCCCAGATGTGGAATCAGCGTTTCCTCAAGGGACTGTAGGTTCCTTTGAGTGAATGGTGACACACAAACAAAGAGCTAGCTGCCAGAGGGGCTCAGGGTTCCTGGGGTATCCTGGTGGCCCATAGGGGTAAACCATATTAAGAAGCCATGCATCCACATTCAGCCCTCCTGCTGGCACCAGAACTTCTCGCCACCATCCCCAGTTTGCCTCACCCCTTGTTCTGTGACATGGACCTAGTTCCCAGCATTTGGGCATCTTTTTCATTCACTGCCTATGTTAGTCAGCTTTCCATTACTGTAATAAAATAACTTGTAAGTTGAGACAGGCACCTTGGAAAGAGGAAAGGTTTATGCCAGCTCAGTTGTGCAGGTTTGAGTCTGTGGTTGGTAGCCCATTTCTAAGAAGGTGCAGGGCAGCACATTATGGTGAAAACCCATGGGACGGGAAGCGGCTCACCTCACTGTGGCCGGAAGGCACAGAGAGAGGGAGCAAGGCTGAGCCAGGTGCTAAGGTCCTCTGGGAGACCCATCTTCCCCTGCTAGGCCTTGCTTCCTCCAGTTTCAGCCACCTCCCCATGGTGCCCTGGGATAGGGACCGAGCCTTCAGGGGTCCAGACTATGGTACCATCTCTAGCAAAGCATTGCAAACAACAGCACTCTCTTCTGCTATCTACACAGAGCCCACATTACAGGGCTGCACGACAAGCAGAAAACGCTTAGCAGGTAGTAGGGGAGCTGGGCCTGGGGTGGATGGGAAAAGGGCTGGGAGCTGTGGGCACCTCCCTTGCTTCCCTACTCCTGCAGAAGCCTACCATTTGGGTCAGAGAATGGACTGAGGCATATATTGGAGCTGGGCTGACTCTGTCATGGGGCCCCCGCCCTGGCCGCTTCCAACTGCAGTGCCCACCAAGGCCTCCAGTCCCTTGAGGCTCTGCCCTGGTCCCACGTGTGTCCTCCACATTTGGGACTCATCCCTGTCCTGCTGATCCTTGTGTGGCCCGAGCCATCTCCCCTGGAGCCTCGCCTTGGTGAGAACATGAGGAGCGCCTTGGGCTTCCAACAGGGGCCCAGCATCCAGCTGCAGGTGCTTCTGCCTTGAACTTAAGTTTCATCATTTTTGTCCTGGAAAACTGTCTGGAACAGTTCACCTTCCTCCGCTGCTGGCTACACCCTCCATCCCTCCTCTGCCCAAGGAGGTCTCAAGGACTTAGCTCATTGCTTTCTTTCTTTTGGCTAAGATGTATTATGTCTTGTGACTACAGAGCAAAGTCACTATGTTAAGTGGCTTTCCATCACTGTAACAAAATACTTTAGAAAGTCGATTTATAAGGTGGAAAGGTTCATTGTGGCTCATGATTTCAAAGGTTGTACTCCACGGTCATTTGGCCCCATTTCCTCATGGTGGGAGCACAAGGGAGATGAAGTGTCAGGACACAGAGAGAAACAGGAGGGGGCTGGACGCCAGTATCCCCCTTGAGGGTGAGCCCCTGCGACCTCACCTCTTCTACCAGGCCCCACTGCTTAGAGTTACCTCCCAGTTATGCCAAGGGCTCGGTGCCGACCTTTCAACACATGGGCCCTTAGGAGAGATACCAGATCCAAAGTGTAAGTGTACGTGGACAAAGGTCATAACAGAGCTGGCAGCTTCCAGAGTCCTCTTGGTTGTCATGTACCCACCCATCTGCTGAATCCTCCTGGCAACAACATGGCAACGTGTGCTGACTTCCCCACCAGGAGGCTCGAGGATACTCAGCAGGAAAGACCTTTACCAGGGGCTGCGAGCCAGGGCCCTTCTACCTGGCGAGGAGGACGACTCCAGGTTCCCAGCAAGAGAGGAGGGCTCAGCATGGGCCATGTCGTTGGCACAGACAGTTCAGACAATTCTGCCAGTTAGGGGAGGTTCCCCTCCTAAAGGCAACTTGCCACACATGAGTGGAGGGCAGACCTCGAAGGCCCGCCTTCCTCAAGACCACTGCCTGGGCTGTGGCGGTCTCTGCGGTCTCTGTTCTTGGCACCCACCCTCTTGCCAATTTTCCAAAGGGGTACTGCAGCCCAGGGTGGGCAGAGGGGCCTCAGTAGTTTGTGAGTTGGCTCCAAGGCGCCACAGAGGGCGAATGGGAGGAGAAACTTACAACAGGAAATTGGTTTCACTGAAAAATAAAAATGTAGCCAGAGGGGATGAAGAGGCGGGAGTAGGTGAGAGACCAGCAGCTGAGAGGGCTGCTAGGCAGGAGAGGTGATGGCCGCCATGTTGGTCGCTGGACTCTGCCAGTGAGCGGGGCTCTGCCACGGTAGCTTGAGAGCTGGAGACCTGAACTATTCCCATGGCCTTGACTAGAGAACAAATGCCCTTCCTAGACAAACGTGTGTAGCATTGCTGCAAGACAAGGTTCTGTGGGGGAGAAAGGGACCCCAGAGTTGGCAGAAACACCCACTTTCCTTTTGTAATGGGAGAACAGAGGCACAGAAGACCACCGATGAGTTTCTCGGAGCCTTTGCGGGCAGCCTTGCCAGCTGGGAGGTCTTGGGTGAGACGTTCGGTTGGTGAAGACTTCTGTCAGGCAATGAAGGCCATCCAGAGCAGCAGGCCTGTGGTGGCCAGGGAGTCAGAGCCGCCTGTGGAGACCTGCTGCGCAGGTGTTCTTCTTTAGCACCTCGTTTGACTGGATGCCTTCCTCCCCTGCAGGAGGGCCCGGTGTCATCGAGCCTGCCAAGGACACAGACCTTGCAGAAAGGGGACCTCCAGAGCCATGGATGGCTTCGACTCAGGGAGGGCAGAGAGGTTTTGCCATTGGATGGGCTCCCTGCCATCCTCTATAAACATTGTCCCCAAGCAAAGGCAGAGGTTGACCCCTCTGACCATGAGTTACCATCCTAAAGTGACCTCTGTTGACCAAGCTGTGGTTCTCAACCAGGATAATGACATCCCCTATCTTTGGGAAAGTAGGCAGTGGTGAGAGATCTGATATCCTCTCCTGGGGAGGTGAGGCACTGCCGGTAGAGGCCAGGCCTGCTGCCGACATTGTCAGGGACAGGACAGCTCTCTGAGGTAGACAGCAGTCTTGCTCCAATGTCAGCAGGGCCAAACTCTTGCACTTCTGTGAAGCTTGCCCTCAAAGTGCTCCTGGGCAGGGCTCCATCTCTCTCAACAGGAAACCATGATGGACCATGCCCTGCGCACCATCTCCTACATTGCCGACATTGGGAACATCGTAGTGCTGATGGCCAGGCGCCGCATGCCCCGCTCAGCTTCGCAGGACTGCATCGAGACCACACCCGGGGCCCCTGAAGGAAAGGAGCAGTGCAAGATGACCTGCCACGTGTTTGAGTCGGAGGATGTAAGTAACGTAGGTGGGCATGGGGCCTGGCAAATCCCCTGGCAGAGGAGGCCCTGGGTGTTGTTCTTTGTGTTTCTAGTGACCTTAGGGCCATGGTTCTCAACCTGTGCATCTTGACCCCGGCAGGGGTCGAATGACCAAAACACAGAGGTCGCCTAAAGCCATCAAAAATCATAACTGTAGCCCAATTACAGTTTTGAAGTAGCCACCAAAATTATTTTTTGGTTTGGGGTCACTGCAACATGAGGAACTGTACTGCAGGGTCACGGCATTAGAAAGGTTGAGAACCACTGCTAGGGGTTCTTGGCCACTATCTGTGGGTTTGTGAAGGTGGTGGAAGCAGCTTTATTTCAGTTCATGAAATAGTTTTCTCACCGAAGGAGCAATGGATAATGTACAGGGGGAACTGTCGGTTAGCAGAAAAAATTATTTATTTATTTATTTATTTATTTATTTATTTATTTATGTGTGTGTGTGTGTGTGTGTGTGTGTGTGTGTGTGTGTGTGTGTGTGTGTGTGTGTGTGGTACTGGGGATTGGATTCAGGACCCTGCTCTTGCCAGGCAAGTGTTTATTCTACTGAGCTATCTCCCGGGCCCCAGATCATTTTATAAACCTTTCCCTCTGTAAAGTAAACCTAATCTCTACATAACTTTTCCAATGCCAAAACGCACACCAGGATTGCATGAAGAGAGGCACAGGAACCTCCAGTTACACTCTGCCTTTGCGGAGATCTCATTTCTCCTCATAACCAATTTTGATTTCACTTCAAAAACTGTTCTTGAACACAGGCCTCGTGGCCTACACCTACAACCCCAGCCTTCTGGAAAGCTGGGGCAAGAGGGTCCCCACTTCCAGCACAGCCCACACAACTTAGTGGCTTTACGAGGGATGGAGATCTGGGGCTCAATTCAAACACCTTGCGTTCAATCCCCAGGGCTGCTAGAAAAATTGAGGTTTAAAATAGAAGGAGATTTGCAAAGAGACCGCAGAGTGACACATGCCTGTTGTGCCAGCTGCCCTGGAGGCTGAGACAGAAGGATCTTCGCTTGAGTACAGTTTAGGGCCAGCATGGATAATGTAGCAAGATCCATCTTTAAAAAGTAAAGAATGAACCGAGGAGCAGGTGGTTCCTGGGCCCAACAGGTTCTCTTACAGGCTGGGCCCTCCAGAGGGGCTGTTCTGAGCCAGCCCTGCGGCTGTTGTCCAAGTGAGACATTCGGACATTATCCACTCTCCACAGACCCAGCCCCTCCAGCACAGGCTGGTCAAACCCAGTTTTGTCAGAGGCCACCCCATTTCCGGCAGCAATGGCTGCCCAGGAGGCCAGAACTTTTCTTGTTGAGACAAGGAGTCCAAGTGTCCCCAGGACCTGGCTCTCCAGGGAAGGGTCCCATTGTGCTCAAAATTATCAAATAAGGTGTAGAAACTGTTTTCTGAACAGATATCTAACTTCCAGGTGGAGGCAGTCATCTTTTTTTTTCTGAAGAAATGGTCACCTTAAAGTGCTTCAAAGCTGTGGCAGATCTATAGGTGGGGACTTTGTGTGCGGAATGGCCAGCACATCTATGCATGCTTCCCGTCACTACACAGAGACCTGTGCACACTGGGAGGGGTGTTTGCGAGCATCTGGGGGCCTGGCGATGCCTGAGTACTGGAATGCCCAGGTGATGGGCAGCGTGAGGGAGAAGCAGGCCCAAGGCAGATGGTGCACGGTCAGTTGGTGAGAAGGCTGAGGGGCAGGGGCCTGGGCAGCCTCGGAAGCCTCGGAGGCACAGCCCACACAGAAGGCTGTGTAAAAGCCAGCTTACGCTGTCCACTGTGGCCCTGAGCGTCGCCATTCAGCCGACGACAAGGCCCATGGCCCAATGGGAGAATGGGGTGTGGTCGTGCAGTGGCCTGTGGAGGAGTGAGGAAGGGGCTGCCCAGATGGACCAAGGGTAGCACTGACCAGAAAGGGCAGCAGAGGGGCTCCTAGCTTGTGCCTGAGGGTGAGTGATGCACATCCCCAGAGCATCTCCTCCAGGGCATCTTCTGGGTGGCGAGAGGGGACAGTGTGGCGCAAGGAGAGGAGCCTAGCAGTGTGGGTGCCAGGGCTGTGGCTGGCTGGAGCCAGCTAATGGTGAGCGGGTGTGATCCCTTCCCATCTGGGACCTTCATGTGAAGACAGAAGAGGCCAGGTGAAGGGTCTGTCCACTAAGGTCCCAGCCAGGCCAGGGCAGCCCCTGCTACTGTGTGTTCCCACACCCTCCTTACAGCCAGCCACCCCCACCTCTACTCTCACACAAAGCCTCTGTGCTTCTGCTGCGGACTCTGTGCCTGTCCAGGCTGGTGGTGCCATCTGGTGGTGGTACCAGGGCTGCCTGCTTGCCCACCAATAGTAAAGCCACAGAGCCTGTCCTGCTGAGAGCCCAGGGCTCAGCGCCATGGGGCCTTTCAACCTAGAATCGGTGCCTGTTTGGCGACAGGCCTGCGTGTGCTGTGATCCCGTGGGAAGCTCTTGTACTTAGGCATCTTCACTGCCTGTGCTTAGAGCCAGTGTTGTGCAGAGTGAGGAGCCCAGGCCGGGTCCCTCCTTTCCTGCTGCCCCCCTGATGGCAGACTTGTGCTGGGCATGCCCTGGCTCAGCCTGGGGAGAGGCACTGCTGTGCCTCGCAAGGCCATTGTCAGAACCCTCTGGTCTTCCAAGGGCTGCAGGGCAGTGAGCAAGCGTGGGTGGTGTGTCCTGCAGGTGGCAGGCAAGGCCCTACTTGGTGTCCTGGTGGCCAGGCCTTTGCCACATGAGTGTCAGTACATCCACAGGAGCAGTGCAGTTGAAGTAGGGAGTGGTGATCCCTTGCCAGGGCTCTGTGCTGATATCCCTGAGGGTCAGGCACTCAGCAGGATATTGGCCCAAGGTGCCTTTCACTAGCCCGCATCCAAGGTGCTGTCTCATGCCTGCCTCTCCTGAGACCTGTGGGTCCTTCTATGTCCAGCCCTGCTGCAGCCCATCTCTCCCAGGGGCCCGTGGGGTGTACCTCGGTGCCTGTATCTGGCCTGTGTTGCCCCCCAGGCCCAGCTGATAGCGCAGTCCATTGGGCAGGCCTTCAGTGTGGCCTACCAGGAGTTTCTGAGAGCCAACGGCATCGACCCCGAAGACCTGAGCCAGAAGGAGTACAGCGACATCATCAACACCCAGGAGATGTACAACGATGACCTCATCCACTTCTCAAACTCCGAGAACTGCAAGGAGGTAAGGCGCAGTGGCTGTGGGCTGCAGGAAGCCCCTTCTGCCTCCTGCCTCCCGCTACCTGTGCTGAATGTCCCCCAGGGCCTGTCCCGGCAATGCCAGGGTGTCCAGGCTCTGTCCACAGGGCTCCAGTGAGGGTATGGCTCCCCTGGTCTTCACGCATGCCTTCTATTGCATTTGCATCAGACATGGGCCACCTGCGGTGGAGGTCTGGCCCCCGTCTTGGAGCTGAGCACTTAGGTGTGAAATGAGACAATTCTAACAAAGAGGCTGATTACAATCAGCCTTAATGACCTCGAAAGCCTGCTTCTTAATGCTGCTATTATCATCAGCTGGTGCTCAGCATCCAGGAGCTGTTTGTGAGAGGCATGTGGGTGGCACCCTCGCACCAGGAAACTTGGGTTCCCTGGTGGGACTGTTGTGAAGTTGCCAGTAGCAGAGACCTTAGTAGGGTCTAGCAGCTTGCTTCAGGCTCCTCCCAGGACAGTTTTACTGGATGGAGTAAATGAATATCCTGGCCATGATCCTGACCATGAGCTTGTCCACCTGTCGGTTAGCGAATGAATGATCCTGAGTGAATAACCCTGAGTGCTCCACAGGCAGTTTTCTGAGAGACCTATCCTTGAAGTAAATAACACATAGCACCGTCTAGATGTGCGCAGAGATGGAGTCAGGCGCTGGGTATCGGAGTCTCAGCATGTCTGTTCCGGCCTCTGGGTTTGGCAGGTGAGGAATGGGAGCCAGGACTCTGGAGCCAGGCTTGGGGATCAGAATTCCATGCCACCAGGTTTACAGGGCTTCTGCTCGGCTCCAGGAAGCCTGGCAGCAGAGTAGGCCAGGCCTCTCCACCCACGACCTCTCCCTGCCACTCGGATCCCAGAGTGCAGGAAGTTCATCCTGGCGTGCTGTGGCTTCCCTTGCAGCTGCAACTGGAGAAGCACAAGGGGGAGATCCTGGGCGTGGTGGTCGTGGAGTCGGGCTGGGGCTCCATCCTGCCCACCGTGATCCTGGCCAACATGATGAATGGCGGGCCGGCAGCCCGCTCGGGGAAGCTGAGCATCGGCGACCAGATCATGTCCATCAATGGCACCAGCCTGGTGGGGCTGCCTCTTGCCACCTGCCAGGGGGTCATCAAGGTGGGTGCCTGAGACTCACTTCCCAGTGGCCTCTCCAGCCTTGTGTCACCTGATCCTTGCAGACGCTAAGACCCGGACCTAGTCAGGACTCTAACCCAAGACTGTGCCATTCCTGGAATCCAGGCTGCCCAGGGACGGTGAGGGGAGAGGTTTCATATCTTAGCCTGGCACGGGGCACGTGTGCTTCCGGCAGAGGGCTGAGGGGGTGAGCGTAGAACGACTATAGCCCGTTCCAGTTTGGTAGGGATTAGCACTGAACGTCCTACTGTGAGGAAGCCCTTGGTCATGGCAGCCTGGGGCAGAGGTTGCCCAACACAGCTGTGTGGGAAGGACGGCCATTCCAGACCAGCCAGTCTGTGAGCTCACAGCTTGTGGAAATACTGGCAGAGGGACCTTGAGCGGCTGAGTCAGCATCTCACTCTGGCCCTGCGGCTGGTCCCCAGAACACTGAGCTTGTGTGGAGGGACACCCCCCTTCCCCTTTCAGCCCAGAGATGAAGACACTCCCAGGGCTAGACCCAGGGCTAGAACATCCCAGGACCTGGCTTTGGGGTCAGCCCTGGAGACCCTCTGCTGCACTGGGATAGCACAGAAAGGCCCTGGCTGGTCTGGGGAGGGGGCACAGCTCCCCCGGCTCTGTGTGCAGTAGGGTTAGCTTGACTCTGGGCAGGATGAAGCTGCGCTCATAGCATGGATTCCACCCCTCCCACTCCCCTGCAGCCAGACATTCACGACAGACATGTCCTTGCTGGGGCCTGAGGTGACCCTTGGCTTCAGCCCTGATGTAGCCCCAAAGCCTCAGGCGTGCTCAGTGCTATTTCCACTCTCACAAGGGCTGGGTAATGCCTGTTGGGTGTGGGTATGGATGATGTCCACACCCTGGCCTGTGACTTCCGTCCTGTGCCATGCAGGGCCTGAAGAACCAGACGCAGGTGAAGCTCAACATTGTCAGCTGTCCGCCTGTTACCACAGTCCTCATCAAGCGACCCGACCTCAAGTACCAGCTGGGCTTCAGTGTGCAGAATGGAATCGTGAGTCTGTTCTCCCTGCCCTAGACTGCCTCTACTGCATGCGGTTCTGGGTACCCAGGGGGGAGCAGGGCAAGAGTGGCTCCTGTCTGGTGAGGTAGGCTGTGCCAGCAGCCAGGCCACAAGGGCTGGAGCTTTCTGTGACTCTGGGGACAAGTCCTGGTGCTGGCCAGGTAGAAAAGGAGACCCAGGTGTGGCCATGGAAGGGGTCCCTCCAGTCCTCTGAGGGGCCCATGTCCCTGAAAGGCCTGTCTAGCCAATACTTGCTTTGGAAGGGAGGAAAGCAGGCTCAGCCATTATGCTGGCTCAGATACACACAGCCAGTGGTGGCATCCGGCTCACTCTGCTCAGCAAATTCTTGTTCACTCATCCATTCATTCTCCTGTTCAGCTGTTTGTCCAACACTTGTCCTATGTCAGGTGCAGGGACAGACACCAAGGAGCAGGAGGGCTCCCTGGAGGAGGTGGCCCCGGGCTCTAGAAAGTGTTGATCTAGCCAGGAATTTGTGTGTGTTTCTCAGGCCCAGTCGGCCAGTTGAGCATTTCCATCTGGCCTTTGATCTGAGTTTGGCTAGATCCAGTTTCCTTCCTTGGAGTTTCTTCCACCCAGAGTCTCAAGGGACAGAACGGGGTCCCTGAATCGGCACTGAAGGGGTCAGTTATGCCTACATGGTCAAACCTGTTATGGGTGTTGAGGAACTTGTGAGGCCACAGGATCCAGAGACAGGAGGGTGTAGGTGTTCCCAAGTATGTCGAGGAAAGGCCCTGGGAGAACATTCTGGAAAGTTCTGGAGAGACAGCTCATGAGAGCTTCACCAGTGTTATCCAAAAGCCAGGTTCAGGGTGCACAGAGCCAGGGTAGAAATGCAGCACTTAAGGCTGTACCGAATGGGGAGGAGGAGGTAGGGATGGGGAGGGGCTCTGCTCTGTCCCGTGTGGAGGCCAAGTGGAGGTGGGAGCCAGTGGGAACAGCGGGTGATCTTGTGAGGAGCCCAGGTGCCGGAGCTGGTTGGGGGGGGCAGCCAAGGCAGAGGGCGGGATGACAGGTGACAGCTATCTCTTCAGGAGGGGCCAGAGGGGTCCATGCTGCCCCCTCACCGATGGGGGTCTCTGTGTGTGAGAGGCCAGGAGTCTGTAGGCAGCAGACTTCTAGAAGTTTCAGGGTATGGAGTTCAGGGTGGTCACAGGTCTAGGTTTTGTGGGGCCTGGAACTACAGGGGCACAATGTACAATAAAATTGAAGGCTGTTTCTCCACAGTCCAGGGTACACAGGAGAGGGGTTCTTGGGGTGCTGTTTGCTTCCAGGATCCTCTGGCACTTGCCAGGGGCTCAGTTCCAGTGTGGTACAGGAGGCCTCAGCCAGGCTTGGCCGTGGACTGTAGAGGTGCCGAGAGGCCCACTGTGGACAAGGAAGGCACATGGGCCCAACCCTGCCAGCTAAGGGGCTATCTCACCCTCTTGCCTCAGCTTTCCCTTTTGTGAAATGGGATTACACCTCCTCTAGGTCCTGTGCTTAGGGCAGTGGGGCAGGGCCAGGGCCCAAAAGGTGGCACATGTGGTAGCTCTCGGGGGCTTTCTCCTGGGTATGTGCACCTCGAGTGCCAGCAGGAGCACACAGGAGAGGATCCCTCTCTACTAATTGGCATGGTCTTGTGCACACTGCAACCCAGCGACCTAGTGAGGCAGAGCATGGGATGCTGGGAGCACACACATCGCTAAGCCTCTCTGCTTGGCTAGAGGGCAGCAATGGACACCAGGTGGCCAAGCCGTGACACGCTGCCCTAGTCCTCTGCTGTGTCCTTGCATGTCCAGGCTCAGTACTCTGAGTGCTCAGAGACACAGTCTGTCACAGCAGTGGCTGCCACTGCCCGCTGAAGGCCAGTGCCTGTCCCCCACCCAGACGTGTCTAGTCATTTGCCAGGTCCGATGCCGCTCTGTCTCCACCACTTAGCTGGGGCTTCAAGGGAATAGGGAGTGTGGAGAAACCTGCAAGAGACTTGGGGCTGCTGCTGCGTGGGTCCGAGGCCCTCGCCCCCCACGCGCAATCAGGATGGGCTCAGGGTCCCGAGGGCTGTGGCCTCCTTAGAAGGGACCGGCCCTGCACCGTGTGCTCATCCTGCAGCAGTGCCTGCCACAGCTCCCTGGATCGCACCCTCCCCTGGCCAGGTCCCAACCTGGATGCTTCTTCCAGCTGGTCTGGGAGAGCTGCAGGGTGACTGGTGCCCTGGGAGCAGCTGGCAGTGAGCACACCTGGCCGTGCGTGGCCGTGGATGTGTGCGTGGGGACACCAGCGTGGTTGCAGCACTTTCTGGCTCCTGCATGGATCCGCTACAGACTGCCGTAGAGATATTCCCTGCACTGAGGGGCAGCTGGATCAGCTGGGTCCAGCACGAGGCCACGTTGAGTTCTGGGTGTTGCATGTGAGGCTGGCTGAGAGGGGCATCCGTGCAGGGGTCTCTGTGCGTGGGGTTGTGGGGTGGGTGTGCTGTGCTGCCCAGCTTCCTGGGTGTGGGCTCTGTCCTCCAGCAACCTTACCCTTCTGCGGGACGTGGCCCCAGTGTGACTGAGCTGCAGTCTGCCTCTCCCCACACCCTTTCCTCCCCAGCTCTCCCACAACATCTCTGTCCTGTGTTTGTTTTCTTTGTAACTGGTAAAATGTGCACAGTGTCACATCGTGAGCACCCAGCGAGAACTGTGGAGCGCAGTCAGGCTGAGGGGCTCTGTCCCTCGCGCACCTCTGAGACTCCATCCCCACCCCGGGGAGGGCACCTGTGCCCCATTCCAGCCCCCAGCAGCCCCTGAGTTTGGCTGACTTTGGGTACCTATATAAGTGAAAGCAAATAGCATCTGCCCTTTTGCCACCACCGGCTTGTTCTTACTCAGCATAGTGGCCTTAGAGTTCATCCACGAGGAGGTGTGGGTCAGAATTTCCCTCCTTCCTTTTTAGACTGGATAATATTCCACTGCATAGATGCGGGATTTATCCCTCCCTCCCTCCCTCCCTCTCTCCTTCCTGCCCTTCCTTGCCTCCCCTCCTCCCTCCCTCCTCCCTCTCTTCTTCTCTCCCATCCTTGCCTCCCTCCCT
>PVJA010005855.1:0-76688 GCA_004027025.1 Myocastor coypus | reverse complement strand
AAAAAAAGTAATGTTGATTTAAAAGGGTTAATGTTTAATTGTTTGATCAATCTTATATACCTATATGTATTAATCTAAACTGATCTGATGATAAAAATATGTAATATAACCATTGTTAAATTTAAACAATAAAAATATTAAATTAAAAAAAAAGAAATAAGGCAGGCATAATTTATTAATTTTTAAACATGTTAGTTATAATTAGAAATATCTTTCACCAGCCTTGTTACTTACAGAATCCATGAGATAAGCTTCTAACACACCTGTTCCGTCATCGAGAGTAAATGTCATAATGAACACGTGCTGCAGTGGTACAACGCCCAGTGCTAAAGGAGGCAGGGAAAGGCCAGACCACATCAGTCTTTATCAAGATAAAATCAACTCTGTGGACATACGAAGTGTGTTTACTAAAACAATTTAAGCAATAAAGAAAATCTTACACATAGGACTTTTGTTCTCTAATATCAATTAGCTAAATTCACTTAGCTGGTTCATTTTGGAATACTCCACTACCTTTACAAAGGGGTAATGTCACATGGTATTATATGCAGTTGAATTTCTTATTAAACATTATTGTACCATTAGCAGGAGTTGATATCTTGAAGGAAAATACAAAAGCAATTCATAAACTGCAATTTATTATATGCTAATCATATGAAAGATAAAATTGCATGCCAGAATGTTCTAAAAATAGCTCTCCCTTTATATTATAAGTGTCAGTGATGTCTATTATTTTTAAGCTATATTATCTGTTTAATGGACTAAAAATGTCACAATTGAGAATTTCAGAGTGTTATAAGATGATAAAAAAGAAAGACATTTGTGATGCACAGTACATAACAGGGCCAATGAGACAGCACAGTAATTTAAAGTGCCTGCTTAGGCAAGTGCGGGGGACTGCAGTTTGATCCCCGGCACTATATGCTGTGCCAGCCCCACTCTCAGGGCAAGCTGAGCTTGCCAAAAGAACAAAGATAAAAACAAAAACAAAAAACAAAGTACATGAGAGTTTACAGGACAAGAGCACTTTGTTCGGAAAAAGTCACTTCAGTGTTTACACAATGTTATCTTAGCTTCCATCCAAGAACCTGTACTTAAGGAGTAGGATTAACATTTTTTTCTTATTCATTTTAATAAAAAAAGATAAAATAACAATGAAACAGTTTCTGAGTAGGTTAGTAGGACAGTTACAATAATTAATACATTGCATATTGTTGTCTTCATAGTAGTTATTCAGAGAAGATGCAGACATGATATCGTGTCTAAATATTAGTACAAATCTTTAGTCTTACTGAACTGAAAGCTACTGTGACACAATCACCATGATATTGGCAGAAACACTGACCTGAACACCAGTGGAGCAGATTAGAAGATGCACATACAACTCAGCCACCATATCTTTGAGAAGGGGCCAGACATATTTACTGGAAGAAAGATAGCCTCTTCAACAAATGGTGTTGGAAAAACTGGCTCCCTGTATGCCAAAAACTAAAACTTGACCCAGGTCTATCATCATGCACTAAACTCAATTCAGGATAGATTAAAGGACTAACTTTTAACTAGGGCACCTACCTACACAGCAGGACTAACTAAGCAGGCAAATAATAAAGGACAAGTGACATCAGCTTAAGCATACTACATGCTATTAACATAAAGAAATTGATTTTTAGGCTTCAAAAGTTCTCGACTGGTGCACCAAAACAGTGCACCGAAACCCAGAAGAATGAGCTTAAAACCTATGCTGAGAGATCATGGGAACAAGCAACAACAACAAAATGGCATTGATGGGGAGAAGTTTAGTTAAAGTTAACAGGAGACTTCATGAGCCCAAACAAAATTAAGAGATAGCAGTGTGGAAGAGCTGCACTAAAAAATAAGAAGAAAACAATAAAATAAATCAGACCTGCACAGGCAAATATCTTACTGTCTCCCTAGTGCGAGACCTGAAAGAGTGACAGGAAAAGAACCTATTCAATTGAAAGGAAAAACCGGGATGGGGGAAGGACAAAGAAGAATGGAAAAAGATATATTTATGGATATATGTAGGACAGCTTGAACAATTATACTGCTGACCTCTGCTGATCTACTGAAAGGAGCAGTTAATGCTTAGTTTTTAAAAATTACATGTATTTATTCTCTTTTATTTTTTGTCTTTTTTTTTTTTTTTTTTTTTTTTTTTTTTTTTTTTTTTTTTTTTTTTTTTCCGTACAGGGTCTCGCTACTGATTCATAGTGATCCTCCTGCTTGTACCTCTCAAGTGCTGGATTACAGGTGCACGCCACCACGCCCAGTCTCCATTGCTGGCTCAACATGCCAAGAGCAGGGCTGGCGAGGCAGGCCGGGCCAGGAACCGAACCCTGGTCCCTGCGCTTCCCTAAACAAGGACTTAATCTGCTGAGCTATATTGCCAGCCCTTTATTCTCTTTTATAATTTCTTATAATTTTATTTATTTTTAAACCAATCTTGCATGTTTACACCTGGTAATCTAAACAACTATTTTGAAGATAACAATATTCTATACAACAACCATTGTTAAATGCCTATTACTTTAATGAAATTTTGTATTATTTTTTACCATTTTGTATTCACACACACACACACACACACACACACACACACACACACACACAAAGAATACAAATAAAATAGCCACAAAATAAATTTCAGGCTAGCAGAATTTGAGTGGCTTGTGTCAGAAAACTATTTTCCGTATATTCTGAATTTGCCGAGCCATATTTACAGTGCTATGGCAGCTTTGAATGCCAAATTTAAGATGATTAGCAACCCAAAATATTCACTGAAAAGGAGAACTAAAATAGGAATCTGTGAGAATACCAAAGGAGAGGAAGTTACCTACTTAAAGCAATAAAGAATCAATGGAAGCAGAATAAGTATCTTCAAATGAACAAAGTCTGGTTACCACATAGAAAAGGAAATATGTCATCTGCATAATTAGCACACAGAATGTGTCCTAAATCAAGCTCCATGTAGACAGATTTTGCTTCAGTACTGAGAAAAATGTAAGAGTACATGCTAACTTTCAATGCAACAACTGACTCACCCACAAAGGGCTAGGTGGGCCGGCAAGATGGCTCAGTGGTCTAAAGCGCCTGCTTAGGCACGGTTAGCAGCCGCAGGGATTGCAGTTCAATCCCTGGTGCCACATGCTGTGCCAACGCTGCCTTCACGGCGGGCTGAGCTGCCCATAATATAAAAAAAAAAAAAACAAACAACCAAACAAACAAAGGGATAGGTGACTATAGTTAAAAACTGAAAAAAAAAAAGGATTCTTGTGGCCCCAGATAGATGAATGTTCAGAGAAAAGTTGTAGCAGCTTTCTAAAACCCCTTTCAACCTCAAGATATCCGAGCTGCAGAGGTCTTTCAGAAACTGTACTTATGATCAATGAGTGACAGGAAAACAGATTATTGGATACTAAATATCCATTATATTTAAAAATATTGGAAGATGAGAAGATTTTGTAAATACTTTAGACATTAAAAAATATTTTAAACATTTTCTGTGCTCTCATTATAATCAGTACCAATAGCTTTTACACAAGAACAGTTATACCTCAGCCTCATGTATCTACAAATCCTGGAATATAAATCAGCAGCATGACCTCCTACACAGCTAAAGGAAATTAAGTTAACCTTCTGCCACAGAGGAAGGGGTCCATGACGTCTCACCAGCAAGGGAATTTAAATTTTGTATTGGTTTCAAAGTAGAACACTGCTTACACCTGAAATCAATAAAAGAAATAATTATATTTAAATTAACTTTAATTCTTTAATCATTTTATAACATTTTTGCTGTTAAAGCAAGTATATCCATAAAAAACTAAATTATTATACAGAAGAACACTACACCTATTATATTTGTTTCAAAAGAGAATTATCCAAAAGCAGGCTTTAAAATATATATATTTACATGGCTTATGGTGAATTTTTAAAATATTTTTTGTACTACGGATTGAACTCAGGACCTTGTGCTTGCCAGGCAGGTGCTTATGTTGCTGAGCTATCTCTCTAGCCCTACATAGGGTTCAAAATGAACAATTTTAAATTGAAAATCAGGGACTGGATTTCAGGTCCAAGTCAGATCTAGTGAATTTCCTGATTCATTAAAATACAAAAGGTGATTTCTAAGAACTTAGGGATTTAATGGCTTATGAGTAATATATAATAACCACACAGTCCTGAGAAATATAACCATTAGGAGAAAATTATCCTTACTATAGCAGTTGGGACTAGCAAATTTTGGGTAATTAATAATTTAAATAAACATAAAATAAGAGTTGCTAGTTTATGATACCTAATACTATAGTTACTGTTTGAAAATGAATACATTGAAAACTATACAATTATTAATGTTGCACATTACTGTATATAATTTTTCTTATATACCAACACATTTCAAGTATGAGTAACTCAGTTTTTATTATGTATCACAAGCATGTTTATGACATGTAATATGTGATAAGAAAATGTACTTGGAAAAATATTCTTGACTAAAACTACCAATACTCAGAGTTGAAAAACTCCTTTCATTTACACATTGGGGGAAAGAGAAGGGTTAGCTCTATTAGATTTAGATATTATAACCTGATTATCAAATATAAAGATGTTTCTTATATAACAAAAACAGTAAGTGGCAGACTATTATTACCTAAAAAAGGACTGTGATTCAGACTAGAATAAAACAATGGTAGAACAATATGCTGATTATGGGTGATAAGTTTAAATCAAAGAATTCATTACTTCGGAAGCAGTAAAAAGATGAAAAAGGGTAAATTTTAGAAAAATTAAGTCTAATACAAAGCCAGAAAGAAAAAATTCTAAGGATAAAATATAGTAAAAAATGCTGAAAACAGAAAACAAAAATCTAGAAATATATACTAAATAAATATATCAATAATTATTTATATATTTATCATATATATACTTATATATATTTATCAATAATTTATCAATATAATTATTGATAAAAATAAACTATAGTTAAATACAGTTAAAAATAAAATGGATGTTTATAAGCAACATTAAAATAAGAAGACACAATAACTTGAAAGACGTAAGAATTATATACCATACAATTACCATCCTACAAACATTAGAAATAAGGAAAGATTAGCAGAAATAAACCTTGAGGCAGAAAGTCACGGTTAGGGATGTCGTCTGTACATAAGGATGTACAGAACAATGACTTCGCCAAAAGACAAACAACGTTGCACTGAAAGGAACCAACAAAAATTTCAAAATGTGTAAAGAAAATGATGACAGAATAAAAGATTACAAGCACAATTCATAGTTAAGCTTGACATATACACCTCTGTAGAAAGTGACTAAGAGACAAAATCACAAAAGAAATAGTTTTGATTATGATTAACGGGACTGGTCTGACAGACAAGCTGTATAAGAAACTCTAAGTTAACCATTTGGAAATATATATTCTTTCTATCTAGATATGCAAGACACAAAATGTGAAAATATATATTCTAACAAAGCAAAGTGCAATAAATGCTAAAGAATCATTTTTAAATGGGGTAGCATTCTGTTGAAATGCAACCTGAAGTACAAATAAAACATGATACTCAAAATAAAGTACAAACTTTTAACACATGTGAATAAAATTCTGAGTAAGTATTTAAATGAACCAGGCATGGTGGTGCATGCCTTTAATCCCAGACTTGGGAGGCTGAGGCAGGAGGATTGATGTGAGTTCGAGACCAGCTCACAGAAGTGAGCTCAAGGCCAACCTGAAATGCACAGTGAGACCTTGTCTGAAACAGACAAGAATAAATAAATAAATAAATAAATAAACAAACAAACAAGTAAGCAAATATTTAAATGAATCATGGGGTAAAAAGCAAACAAGGGGGACCACCCACTCGGGGACCCCCTCCTGTTCCTCTCTCGGATAGGAGCTTTGTTTCCCTCAACAAATATGTTCTGCTCGTTAAAAAAAAAAAAAAAAAAGCAAACAAAACTGAATGGTAAGAAAAATGCAATATACTAAAACTTGGAATAAAGCTATGACACTCTTGGTAGCAGGACAAATTTAGACCTTAAAAAAGTAAAGTTGTTTTGGCAAAGAAAAGGAATGGTGGAGGACATAATGGCAAAAGAAATAATACTAAAATAAATAATAGTCAAATAATATTAAAAGATACAGTATTAAATGAAAAACATCACGCTCAATTTTTTTTTTTTTTTCTTTTTCTCAGATATTGTCTCACTATGTAGTTCTGGCCAGCTTCAAACTAACTATGTAGTGTACCTGGCATTGAACTTGAAGCAATCCTCCTGCCTCAACCGACCAAGTGCTGGGATTACAGGTGTAAATCTTTGTGCCCAGCACTTCAAGAAAGCTTAAGGAAAGCATTTATGATTTTAGAAATTACTCTGGTAAACACGATTATATTAATAGTTAAAAAGCTATAAAATAAGTCATAGAGTTGAAAAGATATAGACCATAGTAGAAGTACAGATATAACTGATGAAAGACTAGCATCCCTAATATAGTAAGAATTCTTAAAACTGCTGATGTGCACATTTGAAGCAAACAAATGATAAGAACATGAAATTAATGGAACAGCATATCAATAAAACTAATAAGAATCAACGTTGCTTAAACCCACAAATCATCTATGAAATAGCAAACTATAACTATTCATGGACAATGTTTGACATTCATTAGCCAAAAAAAAAAACCCCAAAACAAAATTATAACAGTCAAATACTAACTGTTGAAGAATTTGACAGAAATTGAATCTTTTATACATTTTCAAAGGAATCATCAATTATTAAGACCATAAAAATATTTTTTTCTATCAAAAATCAAAAATAGAAATACAGTTTTACTACTTTATGATACAATAGTTTCAATTCTAGGAATAACTTTCAAACACTTGTGGCAAAGATAGTAAAAACTAATTTATAACACAGCACCGCCCATACAGGTATACACACACAAGTGAAACCTTGCAGGTAGCACCAACCCCTCCTGGATGAATGTTCTCTATTACCCACTTTGTCTTGTTCCATTTATAATATAACCATGTTGCATAACTAAAGAAAAATAACTGGTCATGAGCCACTAAACTGATTTTTTGATAAAGGATACACACAAGTAGACATCAGTATTGCATCTATAAGTGAAAAAAACTGAAATAATGTATTCATTCATAGAAAATGGATTAAAATTATAATTCATAAACTGTTTCATGGTATCACAATATTCTGACTCCAGATGTATCAATATAGACACATTTTGAAAATAACATTCAATGAAAATTGTAAGTTGCAAAAGAAGAATCATAGTTTGAGTTTACATAATTTAGAAATCAAAACTACATGCTCCATTGCTTAGGAATTCATGTAACATAAGCATAACCACTGATAGGAAGGACTAACTCTGAGTGTTAGAGGAAGTTAGCTCTGGGAAGCAAGTGTTGGTGTTGGGACTAGTATAAAGATGTGCTCCTTTTCTGCAAAATTTAACTTCTTAAACATAAAGGTCTGAAAAGGTTAAAACTGTGATGCTATTTTTGGTAATTCTCTGTCAGTTAAGATTATAATGAAAGAGAAAAATCAATTGAAAGTAGGCTGGCTTTTGTGATAAAGTACTAACAAATCGAAAGATGTCTTAAAATGTGAAATATAAACTAAGCTTATGGTTCTTTATACACATATATATATATACACACCAGGGATTGAACTTAGATCTTGTGCTTGCTGGCAGGTACTTATGCCACTGAGCTATCTCCCCAGTCCCCTAAATGTATGTCTTAGTTTATGCTGAAGTTGGTAAAATGATTAACGACCTTAAAAGAACTTTTTCCAAGCAACTTGTAGGAATTGAATAAGTCACATCTTGGAGTTTATGACTAATATTTTCTTTCTTGCGTTAGACCAGCAAAGACAGGAAAAGGAGAGGCAGCAAAAATGCAAGAGAAGGAGGATGAAGGTGTTTACCAAGAAAAGTTTGTTTGTGAATTTTTCAAAAGAAACCAACAGAACTTATAGGTTTTTTTTTTTTTTTAATTTTATTCAAAGATGACTCTAAGAGTCAAAGACAGCTATGAAGGTACTGGGGATACCAGAGCAAGAGCAGTGATAAACCTGGGCATTCCATTCAGTGATGCATTACGTCTGCTTTTTGGCCAAAGCTTTTTGATGTGCTGAATATGGCACAGAACCCTGAGCATTATCCATATAACGACTCTTAGAAGTTACAATTAGGGAGACACGGTAACGGCAATAAGTAATTTTTCAATGGAAATCAAGATTTATGCATTGCAATTATGACTTGGAATTGCTACAAATTTAGGAGTAGGAAGAGAGGTTAGATGGTACCATACAATGGATCCATCTGTTATATTTTATATGGAGATGTTTCCCCAGAGTTGCATGTGCTCACAGGTTGAAGGGTTGTTGCGTTATAGGGGTGTGCACTCATCAGTGGATTAGTTGAAGGATGAGTTTATAGTTAAATATGACAGACAGGTAAAGCCTTGTAGGAAAAGGCAGGTCAGTGTGCTCAGCTTGGCAGCGTCCAGCTCTTTCCCTCCTGCTTGCCGCACTCTGCTTTCTGCTACCACAGCATAGGCAAGCATCCTCTGCCATGCCCCTCTGCACACCACCACACCTTGGAGCCAGTTGACCATGGACTCAAACCTCTATAATGAGCTGAAATGTACTTTTGTCTTGTAATCAGTGGTGTTGAGCTTTTTGTCCAAGGGATGAGAGAAGCAACTAGACACATTCTATAATCTGAGGCTTTTCAAATCGAAATCTTTCTAGAGTGATTATTTCATTAAGCAGAAGAATATTTTTTGCACTTCTTTCTGTTTCTTCCACATCTAAAAATCTCTTTGTAGATGAGAATGTATTCACCTTCCAATTTTCAGTGGCAGAAAATCTATAATTTAGTGAGCCAGTAATTGTAGAACTTAATTACTAAGTTCGCAGTTTTGAATTTAGCATCCAGATTCTTGTCACATAAGAAAGCAAGAATCGGCCTGTTTTAGAACAAAATGATGATGTGGCAACTTTATACCTCACACATACTGTAAGTACATATGTGCTTATTTAAATAATAGATGAGTACCAGAGAAATGTAGTATAGGTTGAGTTATACACTGATAAAATTCAGAGTAAATTTAAGATACCTAAAGTCAAAATGCACTTAAAACAGTTCATCTAACATAATGCAGCTTAGTAACACAATGCACTATAGAATATCAATTGTTTACCCTTACAACCTGTGGCTGACTTAAGAACTCTGGCTTTTTCCTCATGAGAGGAATACTGCACCTCATAGCATTAGGCCAGGAAAGGATGTAAAGTCAAAGCATCATTTACTATGAAATTGAAAAACCATAATTCCCATTATTAGAAATTGGTGTTACGGCTTGTGTCTAATTGTCCCCTGAAAGCCTCATGTAATCATGGGGCAGGGACTTCTACAGTTTGAGACTAACTCATGATCCACTGGGATCATGGCTTTTAGTACTGCTGGGATTATGGGTCTTAGTATCCCTGGGATTATGGGTGTGTATACCTTCCACAGCCTTGGGCGGTAGCCTGAATATAATAATAAAAGAGAGACACAGAGACAGACTCTCTGTTACCATTTTTGCTGTTCCGCTGCCATGACCTGCTGCTCTCTGCCATATGCCAATCTGCCTTGGAGCCAGCTGAGTATGGCTGAAACCTCCAGTAACTGTGAGCTAAATAAACTTTTCTTTCCTTCACTGTGGGTGTAAAGTATTTGTCCCAGGAATGAGAAAAGAGTAACTGAGACAATTGGAAACTGTCTGTACATGTAAGCTACACTCAATAAATATGTTACTATTTTAGCTAATATAGCAACCAGTTGAATAGCATATTAAAAGCACAGCTTTTAATTCTAAACAATCTCCAAAGTGAAAACATACCCATAGTGATATAATCTTCCTTGTATAAGGAATGGTGCTGAAAGGTCTAGGAGCTCCAGGTCTTCAGGGCCAGATTTTACAGGAATTATACTATGAAACTCACTTGAAAGTTTATAGAGTTCACCAAGCACACCTCCTATAAAAAGAGAACATTAAAATGTAAAGTAGTATCTCCTTGTTATTTTAATTTGCAATCTTATTGACATATAATTAACACCCTTCCACGCCCTTCGTTATCATTTGTGTGTTGACTCTGGTGAGGTGTCTGTTCAGGTCTTTTGGATAGTTTTTTTTTTTAAACTGAGTTTTACGTTTTCAAGTTATCATATTTTGCATAAAAGTCATTTACATGCTATTTCTTTTGCAAGTACTTTTGCCCAGGTTGTGGCTTGTCTTTACATTCTCTTGGCAGTTGTACTCCTCAGAGCAGAAGTTTCTCACTGTCACAAAATCTATTGTTTAACAATTATTTATTTCATGGATTATGGTGAAGATTTTTATGGATGTTATATCCTAAGAGCCTTACATAAACTTTCTTCAAAATTTCTGTAAGGTTAAGTTGTTACTCTAGATGAACTGATTAATAAAAAAATAAACATTTCCAGAGAACTACTTATATGCCAAGCATATTATGCTTGTATTTAATATATGCAGATTAAAATAAATATGTATCAAGCATTTATGGAGTTCTAACCTCCTGGGAGGTCACCATATTGATGCCAAACTTAGTGTGGACACCCAATTGGCATAGCGCACTGCAGCCCAGAACTCCTGGACTCAGGCGAGCTTCCCACCTCAGCCTCCAGAGTAAGTGGGACTATAGGTGCGTGCCACCACGCCTGGCAATGGAGTCATAATCTAACAGGCAAACAAAACTATAAACAGACAAGTATAAAACAAGTATAATAAAAAAGAAAGGTGATAGGCTGGTCACATATTAATACAGTAATAGTACTACTTATATCAGCTTGTAGGTATGTTATGGTTTATGTCTACTTGTCCCCCCAAAGCCTCATGGAGTCATTGGGCGGGGACTGCTAGAGTTTGAGACTTGATCCATGATCCCTGGGATTATAGGTTTTAGTACTGATGGGATTATGGGTGGGAGTCCTTCTGGGATTATGGGTGTAGCCTAGGGCGGGAGCTAAGGTGGACAGCCTGAATGTAATATAAAGAGACAGAGAGACAGACTGGAGCTCTAGCTGTTGCTGCTGCTCTGCTGCCCTGATTGACTGGCTGCCTCTGTCGCCATTTTGTTGCTGTTCTGCCGCCATGAAGTGGATGCTCTCCACCCTGCTCCACTCAGCCTTGGGCTAGCCGAATATAGACTGAAACCTCTACCAACTGTGAGCTAAATAAACCTTTCCTTCCTTCATTTTGAGTGTCGGGTATTTGTCCCAGCAATGAGCAAAAAGTAACTAAGACAAGGTACATGTAAACATACATGTTTAATGAATTGCTAAATAAAGAGAAAGAAAAACACTAAACAAAGAGTATTACTGATTTTCCTTCTAAAGCATTGTTACAGCTGATTCTAAGGAAGAGAACAGCAATGGAACGAAAATCCATATACTTATCTGGTAAAATATTGTTTGGAGTCTTTCTGGAAGGGTTCTTTTGAATGAGATCACAGACGAATGAGTGAGGTATATTTCTCTTTATAGTGAAAGGGTCCCATCCAGTCAGCAGAGTCTGCCAACCCTCCACATGAGGAGAGCCCCTCCTGCCTGACTGATTCTGACCCAGACATCAGCTCTTTCTGGGTCTCCAGCTTCCTATGTTTTAGACTCACTATGCCACTCACTCCACCAGGCCTCTGGGGTGCTGACTCAGCCTGCAGACCTTAGGAATTATCAGCGGCCCTAATCATGTGAGCCAGTTCCTAGTGAAATCTGTGCTACTGGCTCTCTCTCTTTGAAAAAACATCAGAACCTACTAAGTTTTAAGAATGCTGTAATGTGGTGGTAACAGTGGAGAAATAAGTGATGTTCAGCAACTGATGTTGCTAAAACTGTGTGGACATTGGACAACTTCACTAGAATGACAGTAATATTTGCTGTGATGACTATGTGAGCAGAGACCAGAGTTTCTGACTCACTGTCATATGTAAAGAAAAGCTGCAAGAACATGATACCACTGTTTATACACATGTATGTTGATTATATATATATGTATTAATTCTATGAATAAAAATGTCAATAATAAAAGATACAAAAGATAAATTCATAAAATGAAAGCAAGCTATTTTTTAATACATATTAAGTTTTCCTTTTATTATGAACGCTATACAGGAGGAAAAACCTGGGTAAAAATAATAACATTTTAATTTGGCTTAAGAAAAACGTGTGGTTTTTGGATATTAGATGAAAATTACACTAAAATGGAAATGAAAAAAGAATAATCAGATTTCATTTTTTGAAGCTGGTAGAGTGATCCTGTTTGGACTGCCTCTTCTCTGATTTAGATTTCTACATGACTTTCACAGCATTTGTGTGAAACAACAGTGACATCCAGAGGCCAAGGCAACAGCAGCTACACAGAAGCAACAATCATCTCTATTTTGAGCCAACAAGAAACTGATTATATGCAGAAGTCTAATAAGAAGAATAAATGTATACACTTGAATTTATGTATAAATTTAAAATATAATGTGGATTAATATATGTGTATTTGAATTTTCACATATTACATTTAATTTTTTTTTTACTTTATGTGTACTAGGCTACATATAGAATACATTACATAGCAATATATATTACAAAAAATGTCCAAAAAAAATATTTGAAAAGGTGGCAACTTAAACATCTTACCTTCTATTAAAATTATGCATTCACTTGAAAGTGGGAGAATGCCGTTATGTTTTACAAAATGAATAACAACTTTTCGTCCTCCTTGATCTTCAGTGGCCCAGACTTCTGAATCATATAAGGGCATATTTTGTAATCTGGGATCTGGGGTTTTAGTTGCTCCATCTTTGAAAATTAAATCCAAATTGTTCTCGTGTGGGACTTCTTGCCTAAAATCATTGACATGAAACATTAAAAAACAATGTTTGTGTAATTTAGAAAAATCCATTTAATAAATTACCCAATAATATCACTTGTATGTTTTACTTTTTCATACACTAAGATAATTCATTTTGCAAATTAGCTGATGTTTATTCTGTCTCATTTGTATTCTGTGTCACAACAGATCTACATCAAAGAAAATACAACTTTTTATTGTGAAAAACACTTTGGCACCCCTTGTCTTCAATCCATTTCATCTCACTTCTATGGGGCACTTATCATAAGCAAGTATTAATTACAATTTCTTTAAAAATAGTTATGAAAAATCAACATATAAAAAGCCTGGTTTAGGATCTATTATTTTTATTGTGGTTCTGCTACTATCCTTGACCACCGGCTTACCTTTTCTGAGATGGTTTTCTTATATTTGAAAGGGAGATCATAAGAGTGGTTCTGTCTTATAAGCTACATGATTTTGTAGAATTTAATGAACCAAAATTTGGTAAGACTTCCAAAACTGTCTAAAATTGTTATGTCTTAAGTCCTAAATACAGTTTCAAGTTAAGAATGGGTAAAAATACTGGTCCTTTATATTTTATTTAGACTCTCCAAAAATTATTATACTTGAATTCTGGGTATGTATTGTGTATTATGTGTGTATGTGTGTGTGTGTGTGTGTGTGTGTGTGTGTATAACATTATATATTTATATTTCATGTTTATGTAAATATACAAACACATGGAAGCATCCAGGTACAGGTACACAGTATAGCACACTACAGTGAAAAACTTCTTTATAGCATCCAGATGTACACACATAAATTATCTAAATTTTTTAAAACATCATTTTATAGTTAGAGATAGTAAAAAAAAAGATGCCATTAAAAAGATAAAATACGAACTAAAATAATTTCTGAATTTGTCTTAATTTGTGTGCATATGCATAAGATTATGAAACAAGTATATAATTTCACTTACATTTTTATATGAGATATGGTATTTGGAATTAAAACTTCATGGGACTGAGAAATTTTCTACTAATAACAAAAATTTAAGGTGCACTTCTACTCATCTAGCATAGTTTGTAAGCAGCATACAAGTACTTCCAGCAAGGTTTCTGTGTCAGTCACTTAGAACATTCAACTGCTTAGGATTATTTTTTGACAAGAAAAAAAAATTCCTCCACAGATGTTCATAATTTACCATTTCTCATTTGCACTTATTACAGCTACTAGTCCAAATTTCAAATCTGCAAATCTGTTTTTTATTATTAGTAAGAATGAACTGGAAAGATTTACTAAGAATTTAAGCTGTCATCCAGCGGAGAAATCTTGTAGCTCAGTATTTTAGTGAACACTGAAAATACTTCTCAAGTAGCCCATATGTATACTTGGTGAAATAAACCTTTTTAAAATGTTAGCACTCTTTGAAATTACTATACAAGTCACTATTCATTTTCAGGACTTAAAACTATATATATATATATATATATATATATATATATATATATATATATCGAAGGCATATACACAAATACTATAATCTTTTTTTTTTTTTTTTTTTTTTGTCTTTTTGAGATAGGGTCTCACTGTGCAGTTCAGGCTGGCCTTGAGCTCACTTTTGTAGCCCAGGCTGGTCTCGAACTTGCACCGATTCTCCTGCCTCAGCCTCCCGAGTGCTGGGATTACAGGCATGAGCCACCACGCCCGGCAACAAATACTATAATCTGAGATGAAAAATTTGCTTTGTTTTGGAAAATACTTACAGTGAATGACATTTAGGACAATGAAGTTTCACAGACTGATAAAGTCTTTTGGGCTTATATGATCTTAGTTTTGCTCGGATTCGGTATTGCTGAGGAGCTTTTTGTTTCAGAATGGCACACAATGGTGTCTTTTCCAAATACTGATGGTCAGTAAGAACTGTAAAGAATTTTTACATTAAATCAGAATAAATAATGTCAAGTTTTAAGTATAATCACAACTCATCCCTGTTAACCAAATGAAACTACAAAAGCTAAGTGAGCTCCATTCTACCACAAAAGCAAAGGTTACAGAAGCAGTGCTCATGAACACAAAGTGAGGCACACAGTGACTGCTCAACAAATCTACTGAATATAAGCTGACTAATGGGCAAGAGAGAATTAACTGCCTAGTAATAAAAAGAAAAATATTTTTATATGAAGTGAATAGATATATTTCCTGGCTAACTCAGGGGAAACAGCAAGGTTTATTTCACCAAGTATACATATGGGCTACTTGAGAAGTATTTTCAGTGTTCACTAAAATACTGAGCTACAAGATTTCTCCGCTGGATGACAGCTTAGATTCTAGTTGCAATGTGTTCGAAAGAATATAAGAAAATATACTTGTTGCTATTTACCAGACTTAACAATCACATGTAATCAAAGTTCAAAGTGGAAAAGGGGCATTCAGAGTAACCTAACTATCCTGGTGGTGGTGCTGAGGTATGCAGAGGAGGAGGACTTTTAGGGGAGGAAGGAAAGGAGTTAGAGGGGAAGGACAAGGGGACAGTGGGAAAGAAGGGGAGGGATTAAGCTCACAGCAGAAATAATGGCCAGACAAAAGCATTAGAGGCAACTGCTTGGGAAGCAGTTCAGAAGGCTTATGTTGTAGTGGCCCGTGATTACTAAGATTAGTAGAAAATCACTGGTAACCAGTAGCTTAAGGCAAGAAACCTACTTTGCTTGCTTAACACTACAACATAATATGTCCATTTTAGAAAATGGAACTGAGGCACAAACTTTATAAACCTAAAGTGATTGGGATGATTCCTTTTTGTACCTAACTTTAATTCACTTAAGCCATAATTCAATAAATTTTCCTTTAAGGAAGCAAGCAGGCAAGAATTTACAAAGCAATTTTAGTTGTACACGTTGTTTTATGCAAAAGGCCACAAAAAGACCCCATCAGTTTTGTGTAAAATGCAGCACTTGTTTCTGCTCAGATTTTAAGATGAATTCTTAAACTCTTACTTTAAAATACTTCCAAACTTAAAGAGAAATTGTAAGAATGACAAAATCAACTCATATGCTTTACCAAGATTCACTAACTTAAATTTTGGCACATTTATTCTTAAGCTTGGTGTGGATTTCTCCACATAGCTTTATTATTGAATTATTTAAGAATCATTTTCAGTTATTAGATCTCCTTTCTTGAGATATTTTACTCTATTTCATAATAATATTTCACTGAAATAATTACAGTATAATTTCCAATGTAAAACATTAATGTTCATTTAATACTATTATCAAAGCAGGTACTGGTGAGCCTAGGCCCTTCACACAGTTAACACATCCAGCCTTTATTTATTTATATTTTTAATTTAGAGACAGGGTTTCATTAAGTTGCTAAGTTTCCTAGGCTGGGCTGAAACTTGCCACTCTCCTGCCTCAGCTTCTAGAGTGCTGGGATTAAAGGCATGCATCAACATATCAGGTTTCTATCACAAAGTTGCTCTCCCCTGTGCCCCTTGTAATTAGTAAGAAGGTACTTGGGAAAATGTAAATGTCCGATTCTTCACCAAATACGTAGGATACCACTAGGTTAGGATCCACTGATTCACAACTAAAAGTCAGTCACTATCACAGTTACATGATGATATTTTCCTAATTTCATGCACAATGTACATTTATTAGTTGTCATTCTAAGGCAATTTCCTGTTGAACCTGATTTATTTACTTTTATTTTCAATATAGGTTCAACCATTCTCATTTTACTCAATAAAGTCTAATCTGTCATTAATATGTATTTTGATAGTCAAATGGTCTCAGATCTGATGCATTCTATCATTAACTGAGAATTTCTTTTCTTTCCAAATGTTCCAGATTCATCTTGTAATTTTTCTGTTCTAGCATAAGAGTCTGAAATTTCTCCAAGAAAACCTAGGCAATGTCATAATAGGTAGAGATATGTACAGAGGTTTAAGCTAATGCACACCTACAAACCTGCACTTATATGTGTATTAATACATGTGTGAGCACATAAATACACACAATTACCTACTTTTGTATCTACCTACTAAACCAAGGGTACATGGTACCTTCAGTGCTAACAGAAATTTTTATTCATTTTCTCTCACTTTACACTTTTATCTCTCTTATGTGAAAAACTCACATTGTCACAGCAGTATATTTAATTAACTTCTGCTTAAAATAATTTTTGGAAAATATTTTACTTTAGCTGAAGAAACAATTACTGCCTACATTAAAGTTTTGAGGTGCACTGTAAGGTATTCCTTTCAATGTATAGTTTGAGTTGGTTACAAATAGTATCATAAATAAATTTTATATTCCAATACTAAAAGGTCCAATATACTATTAAATAGCATAATGCTATCTTTTATAAATCTTCGAGACATGTGACTTAGAGAAAGTTTTCAGTATAGATATCCATATAGGCTGCACTTATGCCAACACAGAATGAAGGAGAGGAATAAGAACTAAACATAGACACATCTGCCCTCACAGCTATCTCCTATCACTATTAATTGTAGCAGAATTAGTTGGTAATTGTAAGGGGCCAACTTTAATAAGCTCATTACTGTGTCTTATCTCCAAAATGGTATATGGCCTTACCTGTAGCCGACAGCTGTTGGCATCTTTCTACCTCATAGAGGGATACTGATCCAGAGCCTAGAGGAAGGGAAAAAAATTACACCATTTTAAAGTCAACTACAAATCTAATGTGGCACCAAGAACAATAAAACACTAATGAAAGAAACCAGATAAAACCTAAATAAACAAAATATTCTACCTTCATGACTTGGAAGGCCAATTACTATTAAGATATTTTCCCCAAATTAATCTGTGCTGTTGATTTAATCATAACCAAAATAGGTTAGGCATCTTAACAGAAACTCACAGGCAGATTTTATCACAAGTGAAAATACAAAGAATCTAGCATATTGATCAAAACCTTGAAAAAGAACACCACAGGATCTACACACTGCATGACTTATTGTAAAACTACAGTCATCAGAGCAATATAGCTCTGAAAAAAACACTGACCAAAAAATGAGAAGGATTTTCTTTCTTTTTTTTTGCTGGCTCAGGCTGCCTTAAGGGTGCCACTGGGGATCAAATCTTTGTCCTCTGTGCCTGATTGGGTTTGCCCACACAGGCGCTTAAACCACTGAACTAACCTGAAATCCCCCCACCAATAAATGAACAGAAATAAGTAAAGAGCCTAGAAATAATTCCACATTTGCATAGTCTTGATTTCTGAGCACATGCACTAAAACAATTCACAAGGAAAATGAAGTCCTTTTCAAAAAAAAAAAAAACCCTGCAACTACCAGAAATTAACATGAAATGTATTTCTACATTAATCCGTAATAAATGGAAAAAATGCAGAAAAATGATTTACATTCATTTAATATTTGACAAGGTATCAAGCTCATCTATACATCTATATAGCAGCTTTATATTGTGCTACAAAACTAAAATTTCTTTTCTTTTTTTTTTTTTTTGCGGAAACAGGGTTCGAACTCATAACCTTTCACTTGCCAGTCAGGCACTTGTGCCACGGGGCCATCTCCCAGCCCCTAAAAATTTCTATTTGAAAGAAAAACACTTCATATTACACCAATAAACATTAAAATACAACTTCTGATAGGTGCAGTAGTGTAGATAAGTCTCAGAAACATTCAGTCTGCAAAAAAGAGTACACATGACTCCATTTATTTGGAGTTCTGAAACAAAAGCTAAAAGGCTCTGGATTATGTAAGTTCACATATTGGTTAAAATTTATGGAATGGTATATTATATGGCAAACTAGTGGTCATTTTATTGCTTGTGATTTCACCATAGTTAATTGTTCTCATACTATTTAAGAGATGTACTAACACCTTTAACTTTTTTGAAATGCACCACAAGGTAATATAGACTGATAACTGAAAGGAGAAATACAGAAACAGATACATAAGCAAAGCAAGTAAGAATAAGATGTGAACTGGATAATCTATATTGCATGCATGTGACATCACACACACAACACATGCATAATTAGTTCTTCAGCATCAGTCATGAATGTAAAGTACCCTCAGGCAGGGGCTAAACTAACTTGGCACGACTTCAATCAATCTGACTTGTTAGTAACTATCACCCTATCAGGAGGTAGGATCAATACAGAAACTACCAAAGTAATAAATAAGTGGATGAAGTAAATGAATGAAAATACATGTAAAATATATACATGGTTACTCATAAACAGAAAGGAAAAAGTAACAAAATTTACTTCATATTTAACAAAATAATATAAAAGTTAATAGCAGATATTTCAAAGCAAATACAATTTAAAAAGCTGTTAAGTATATAAGAGCCTCAGTTTTGAAGTAGTTCTGGAAAGTTTGGTAAGGCATTACAGTTTATTTGTCAAAATGTCAAAAAGTTGCACACTCTGTTTATCGCCAATATTACAAGGCTGTCAGTACAGGGTATCTTACACTACCATTCAGGAATAAATTCCTATGACATCTGTTGAAAAATCTTAAAACACCTATTAAAAATATATGGTTACACTTTGCTATATCAACTCTACTTTTAAGAATTTTGAAGAAAAACAAAAGCACAGAAATATATAGTGCAATGATTTTTAAAACTTTACTTATAAAAGGAATACACTGCTGACAACCTAAATCAATATGCTAGAGAATGGCTGAATAATGCTTTGCTCATATTATAAGATATTAAGGAAAAATTCTTTTGAGACTGGGTCTTGCTATGTATTTCAGGCTAGCTTCAAACTCATGGCAATCCCAATCCTCCAGCCTCAGCCTGCTGAGTGTTGTCATTTCAGGCATGTACCACCATGTCTGGTAAGAAATATTAAGGAATTTGGGACATATAAGTCAGCCAAAAAGAGGTCTATACTATATCATTAAGGAAAACACTATCTATCTATCTATCTATCTATCTATCTATCTATCTATCTATCTATCTGGTACAGGGTCTTGCTACACAGTCTGATCATAGTGATCTTATTGTCTCAGCCTCCCCAGCACTGGGATTACAGATGTGCACCACCATGCCCAGTGGTGGGCAGAGACACTTGCCTTCTGGGGCTGGCACAGCATGTGGTGCTGCAGATTGAACCTGGGTCCTTGTGCTTACAAGGCAGGCTGTGTGTGTGTGTGTGTGTGTGTGTGTGTGTGTGTGTATTTGTGTGTCCGGCTCAGCCGCAGCATATGGTGCCAGGAATCAAACTGTGGTCCCAGCACTTGCCTAAGTTTGTCTAAGCAGGAGCTTTGCATGCTAGGCAGGCTCTTAGTGCACTGGGTTATCTCGCTAGCCTTTTTCTTTTTTAAATAAAAGAATCAACAAACAACTATCACAATGTGATTACATTTTATTAAAAACAAAAACTGCGGTTCTATATTTATACTTTGTGTCTGTAGAAACATGAGTTTTGAATGAATCACCTAAAACAGTCTACCTCACCTCTAGGAGTAGGCTTGATAGGCCACAAAGGCATAGAGAAAGTGGTTCTATTTGATATAAAGTATGATATAGATTATTTTGTGATTTAAAACTGAAATAATCTTTTAAAATGAGAAAAAATTATGAAAAATATAATCACAAATTACGCTGTCTCTAAAGGACTATTAACTGTACTAAAATGGTATGACCTAGTAGTAGTATAGAAGTCAACATGTTTCAGGTGAAATGCCATTATCAGAATGTCAGGAAATGATGCTAATTAACACAACACTGAGATTCCATCTTATTCCAGAAAGAATGGCTAACATCAGGAAGTCAGCCAATAACAAATGTTGGAGGGTCTGTGAAGAAAAAGAACCCTTCTCCATTGTTGCTGGGATTTCAGACTGGTACAATCACAATGGAAATCATCATGGAGATTCCTTAAAAAGCTAGGACTGGAGGTCCCATTCAAGCTAGCTATTCCTCTCCTGGGTATTTTTCCAGAACTGAAAACCTCATACAACAGAGAAACATTTGCACCTATGTTTCTAGCAGTGCAATTTGGCATAGCTAAAATTCTGGAAACAATCCAGATGCCCATCAACTGAAGAATGGATAAGGAAAATGTGGTATTTTTACACAATGGAGTATTATTCAACTGTTAAATAGGATAAGTTTGAGGCTTTTGTCAGTAAATAGATGCAAATAGAGAATGTACTCTCAAGTGAAATAAATTAGACCCACATGTGCGAACACATTGTCTCCTTAATGTGAGAACCTGCAACAGAAAAATGGAATCTGAAGGATACATTACATCTTGGAAACAGGGAAGGAACTTAATCAAAAGGAAAGTGTTACTGAATTCAGGTGAAGGATTGGAGAGGGCGTGGGGGAAGAGATTTCTCTACACATGTAAGTAGGATGGTTTGGACAACTGTACTGTGTACTTCTGCTGGTCTATGGAAAGGAGCAGATAATGGTTTATCTGCTGTGTTTGTTTTGTTGCAACTATACTTTTTCTTTTAATTTCTTATAAATTTCTTTTTTCCTTTCTTCCAAATTTTATATGCATATATGTGGTAATATGAATAACTGGTTGAAAGATAATACTATGTATCATAACAAATATTGTGAAATTCCTACTATTTCATTAAGTGAAAATCTGTATCACTTAAAATTTTTTTGTTTTAATTCTAATTTGTATGCTTTAAAAATAAAAAAATAAAGTGTTACAAAATGGCAAGACTTAGGATAGAAGAAGTAAATTAGAAATATATATGAGGCATTTATAAAATTGTAGAAAAATAAGATTAAGAACATAACCTAAATTGAAGGATTCAGAATGTGCAGCTAGCCATTAAAATAAGTATAAAAGCAAAAAAAAAAAAAAAAAAAAATGCTGCATGTTCAGTTTTAAAGTTTAGGTCTGAGTAGTTAGACACTCAGACAAAAAACAGCCCCTTATCACTATTTAGATGGTTGCTTAATCCAACACCTGAAAACTATGTGTCCTTTTCAGCTATAAATAATACTTGGAATGTTTGAAATGTACTAGCATATTTTTTTTTTCTCTTAGAAGCTACTAAAACAGTTATCTAGGGAATTAATATTTTTTATAAATATATATGTACCATATACAATCATAATTCAGGTTAACACTAGCACTCTAATTTGAAACTGTAACCATATATTTAGAGAGGCATCAGGCTCATCTTTGCATAAAATACAAGTAATTGTTTTAGGTGAACTTTACAACATACAAAGAAGAATTGAAATACTGAGATAGAAATTTAAAAAGGGAGTTCTGTTGAGAAAGCTGTTTTACTTATCAGGAATTAAATCACTGATTATAAAAACTGTATTTACTTGAAAGAGTAGGAAAGCTGTCCTCTTGATCTGACTGATAGATGCCATCTGAATGCTGAGCAGCTGCCAAATCTGCAGACTGTAAATCTCTAAAAGTGAAAGAATACAATTTCAAATTGCTGAAAACTTGGTGCAGTAAGGACTCAAAAAGTTTAGTAGTTCACTGAAATTGCTTATAAAATTCTGTGTATTCTTTAGTATGTAGTGAATAGCTTTTATCAGATGACATCAAGGTTGCAAGGTCATACAATAAAGTAGAACAATGAAGCAATAAGAGACTGCAAATAAGAATAAGGTGTAATTTTAATGAGTGAAATTCAGAGTCAGAAAAATCTCACTGTAGATAAAAGAAATGCCATACTAAGTATGTATTGCAATATAAGAAATAAAATGAAGCTTCTTAGTTTTTTCATTTCAATTTGTGTGAGTATATATTCCACCTGAAGATATCTATATCTATAAATATATATAGTATATAGATATATACTTTATATTTTAATTTTCTAAAATATTGGTGAAAATGTTTCTGTATCCCGTACCTACTAGAAATTCAATTACCTCAAGAAAAAAAATTAAATATATAGCAACTATTGTTGCTTTTTCAGACAGGTCTCACTATGTAGTTTAGGCTGGCCTTGAATTTGCAGCTATCCATTGCCTCAATCTCCTGAGTGCTTAGAGATGTGGACCATCATGCCTGGCTCAAGATTCAGGATGGTTAACTTTCAAAACACCTGAAAGTTTAAAACACTTTATAAGGTGCAATGAAAATAACATCTTAAAGTATTACCATTATCTATTTAATCAGAAGTACTTAAAATATTTTTTTCCATTTTTAAAATTTTAATGAAAAAATAGCAATGAGATAGTTTCAAATTAGGTTAGTAAGACAGATACAATAATAAATACACTGCATATTGTTGAAGAGCTACAAGGACAGCTAATATTTTGGTCAAAGTCTCTCAGGGTGAGTGAGGACTCAGGACATAAGAGAACCTGTACTGTAACATCCAACAACTCAGGAGTGTCCCAAATTTTCTGTTCAAGGAGATTATGAGGCTCTAGAGCAAAGGGATGGACAATGAATAGTGTGCCTAAGGAGAGTCACCTAGAGAGAAAACATTCTCTTAGGCTTTCACAGCAAACTGGTCAAGCAATGGCCGTGACTCATCCAGATGGCTGACATGACAAAAGTTCTACAAAATGCTGTACATGGTTTCAGAGTAAATCCTGAGGGAATTTTAATGACCTTGTCAAATACAAAAGTTATCTTTTTTGTTATATGGGTCTTGCTTTAACTTGGTCTTAACATCCTGCAGAAAAGTCTAACTATGAGGTATAAACAATAAAGCCATATTAATATGCTGAGCTGTAAAATGCCCAAGTCCTGGCGTGGTGGTGCATGCCTGTAATCTGAGCACTCAGGAGGCTGAGGCAGGAGGATTGGTGCAAGTTCGAGACTAGCCTCGGCTACAAAAGTGAGCTCAAAGCCAGCCTGAACTGCATAGTGAGACCGTCTCAAAGACAAAGAAAAAAAAAGTGCCCAAGTCAACAGCTTCTGACATTGCCAGTTCTGCTGATAACCCACTACTATTGTGGACTATTGGACTATAATATATAGCTATTTTCTCTTAGTTCAATGAGATTTGTATTAATAGTGCTTAAAAAAGACATCATGTCTGTATCTTATAATCTGAACAACTACTATGAAGACAATAAAAATACTTTTTACTCATGGGAGTATTAAGCATATTTCAGAATTCAAGGTAGGACTGAAGTTTTCTAAATTTCTAACGAAAAGTTGTGGTTTGCACCTAGTTGTTCCCCCAAAGCCTCATGCAAATCATGGGGCTGTCAAGCGTGTGGCTCAAGGGGTGGGGCTTGAGGGGGTATGGCCAAGAGAGGCACAAACTGTTAAACTGACAGCACGCACTGTCAGAGTCCTCCCCAGGCAGTGGTCTTCTGAGAGGTATGTAGCAGATTATCCTGGACATGGCAGCACCCCAGCCCCTCCTCCAGTCCCTATAAAGCAGGGGCAGTGTCTTCAAACCTCCAGTAACTGAGCTAAATAAACGTTTCCTCCCCTAAGCTTGTGGTTGGGTATTTGCCTCAGCAATGACAGAATAGTAACTAAGACACCATGTCATGCTATACTTCATGTAACCAATGACAGAAGAGCATGCATATAAAATATTTTATATATATATAATTTATTTTGTGGTACCAGGGATTGAATTTAAGACCTTGCACTTCCCAGGCAAGCACTTATTCCTCTAGCCAAGGAGCTATGTCCCTGGCCCTGAGGATATCTAAATTGTTTGTTTTTTCTTTGTGTGGTACCAGGGATTGAACGCAGGACCTTGCGCTTGCCACACAAACACTTATTCTACTGAGCTATCTCCCTGGCTGATAAGAAAAGATTTTAAACGTTGAAAAACTTAGGGCACAACCCTGACTCTACTGTAATTGATGACTTCAGCTTACAATCACCTGATTTGTTTGATTAGGAGAATGGCACAGAAAGCTATGAAGATCAAACAAGAAACTTATCAGAGACCTCCATAAACAATATTATCTTGAAAATTAGCTTAGTGAAATACACAGAAATAGGTATATACAACACTTACTTCTTCAGTTGATCCACATCAGAATTACTTTCTGGTAAGACTGTGATTCCCCGCCCATAGCTGGTACCTCCATGGAGATGAAACTCTAGACTTAATGATGTCTGGCTTTCAGAAGACACTGACTGTAGTTTGGTATGGAGGCTGTAGATTCTAAGAAAGCTTCCAATCTGAAAACAGATTATCATTATTTATAATAAAGGAGAAAAGCATAGAATTCTGATATTTGAAATTTTACAACCAATATGGGGCAATGGCCAAGTAGGGACACAACCAGAAAAAGACTCTAGGTCACAGCAGTGAGACAATATCAACTGCAATGATTCTTTATCAAGACATAGAGTTGTTCAGACAGGATTGAAACTTGCAACCTCCTGTCTCAGCCTTCCTCAGTGCTGAGATTACAGGTGTGAAACACTATACCCGCTTTGAAGTTAATATTCTACAATTAATCTGAAATATTTTGCTAAACTGTCTAAAACCATACTAATTATGAGGAATTTAAATCTATAAAGGACTTGAACCAAGGCTTAAATCTTCTTTCAATGAACATTTCAAATGAGAGACTCAAAAGGACATAAAGTATGCTGATATCTACTTAAAGAAGCACTCTAACATACTTATTTTTATAAAGTTTCATACACAAAAGATCTTAGCAAACTGGGATATTCAATTTATTTGCACAACAGTACCCAGACACGTTGATTACTGAGAAGCTACTTTTTCTTTCTAGACTTTTAAGTTCAGGATAACAGAGTTATCAGCAAATCAACCATACAGCTCTGCTTATTATAGGGAAATGAAAGAAGAAAGAAAGAGGAAAGAAAATAATGTTTATTTTTCTTATGGTTTCCAAAGTGAGACACTGGAAATATAACAATTTCTAATGTTTATCATTTTGTGGAGCGTAATTATTTTTGCTTCATATACATGGGTGTGTGTGTGTGTATGTGTATAAGATACCAGTACAAAATAGTCTATCATTTACCAAGGACTAGAACCAAGGCTTATACACTTAGAGAAAGAACATACACTCAGAAAAGGGATTTCATACAATAAATATAATCCCAGCACTCAGTAGGCTGAGGCAGGAGGATCGATGTGAGTTCGAGACCAGCCTGGGCTACAAAAGTGAGCTCAAGGCCAGCCTGAACTGCATAGCAAGACCCTGTCTCAAAAAGGCAAAATAAATAAATAAATAAATAAATAAATAAAAATAAATAAATAAATAAATAAATAAATAAATTTTAAATTCAGTACAATTTTTGTCAAGTTTGCCAGTGTCCTTCATGGAATTTCAAAAGCTAATGTAAAAGTATATAGAGAACGGCCTAATCAACTCTAATAGCAGGAGGAGTGGCTGCCTTGCCCTATTGAAAAGTACATCAATGTCCATGCATATGCATAGGAATACACCCTTACCTGTTCAGATAGAGCCTTAAGAGGCACAAAAAAGGAAGTGAAGTGGTCAAAAAGAACGTTCAATATGTATTTTTAATTTAAAATTACGTTAAATGGATGTGCAAAACACTGAGAACTTTAAATGGTACATGTAGATGTTTATTACACTATCTTCTCTACTGCTTCGCTTATTTTTAAAAGGTGAAGTTACAATAAAATCAATTTTCATGAATGGACAATAAAGGTGACAAGTTGTTATAACCAGAAATTCCTTCTGGAGGCAGCATTGCATTTTTAAAAAAATTAAATGAATTATGAAATGTATCTGATGCTCTATTATAAAAAAACTGCATCTTTGTCTTACCATAATGCAATAAAATTCCAAAGATACAGGTAAAGGAAAGATAATAAAAAATTATAAAAATATAACTTAAAAAAACCTATGAAAGTCAATTTCAATACAGAAACATTGCCTCAAAAAGAAAAAGCAAGCATGAATAGCCATTAAAAGGCATTATTATTCTTATAAAACAATAAATATATGTATTTTTAATTTTTTATTACTTTTAGTAAGAAATAACAATATGATAGTTTCAAAACACATTAGTAGTACATTTGCAACAATTGACACATTGCATATTGTTGTCCTCATAGTAGTTATACAGAAGTTATACAGAGCACAGGGTGTGGACATGGCAAATTTTCTAACTGATATTGGTAAGGAAAGAAAAAAAGAAAAAATTTCTTCTCTTTGAACTGAGAGGATGTAGTTGTAAACATAGTCCAATATTGCATAACTACATTGGGTTACTGGTAAAACTGGCAATGTTGGAGGCTACTGATTTAAGCCTCTTACAGCTCATCATACTAACCTAGCTCTGCAAAAATATGTATTTTTTTTCAGCTTAATATTTTTAGTTTCCTACACATAAGGTAGCCAACCTACAGTTAGTGGATTATTAAAGGACAAACATTAATTATAACCATGTACCAAGGCTGATCAAAAACTATAATAAAAGGACACATGCCCACAAGTGGCTGGACAAATGTCATGGTTGAAAGCGAGGGAATGTATTTTGAGAAAGATTAACAGTAATGCATGTTATATTGTAATAAATTTTTAAAAATGTAAACATTCATTGTATCTTTTGATTACATCACATATGTTTCATAATTATTTTTTAAAACTTTCAGTGTAAAAACAAGGACTTAAAATGACTTTAACTTCAAAACAAAAGGCTTGAAACGTCATTTTGTGTTGGCATATATGTGCAAAATGTTTTAGGAATGACATGAAAATCATACATTAAAAAATCAAGATTCAAAAAAGAGTTAATAGTTATTTAACCTTTAAAATGAGGTGCTAAACAGAAATTGATAATTTTACTGTGTAATTACACTAATTATTCCCTTTATTAAAAATGTTTTCATGTTCCTGTGCAATGCCCATTAAATGGACCCAAAATATTTTGATGTAAGAATGCAAAATTAAATTATTTTCTTGAAATGTTGATAAAAATTTGTTTGCATCAATACCATGTAACAGATTTCCCAAATTAATCTTGGTGTTAGAAGCTGTCAGAAAATGTGCTGTCCCATATACATTAGCTACCAGTATGAAGTTATATCACACAGAAGACCAGTTCCAGGTACAAAATTCCTTATAGTTTTATATTATACTGTATATAAATAATTTAATGCTAAATCTTTATAAAGTGTTCTGAACACACTAACTGTGAAAGCTTATAACACCCTCTGGTGGACAGATAAGAAACAAAAAGAAAAAAATTCCTAAGAATTTACAGGACTCCTTGATTCACTCCTTAAGCAGCAGGTGAGCAATTCATCCTTTCTATATGCAAAGCTCTCTCCCACATTCTTTTCATGACTTAAGACAAGAAAAACCTAACACAAGGGGAAACAGACGCAGTGAATGAAAATGGAAATTCCATTAAAAATTCAAAAGGTCAGAGATAATTCGGAGTGTGCAACTGGCAATTCTAAACTGTAAATTTTATTTTATTTTTTTAAGAACTATTTAAAAATAAACCTTAGGATTCGGTTTACCATTATCTTTTTCTTTGGCAGTAAACTAACAATGAAAATAGTACCTTTCAGATGAAAAATAATAAAACTATGCCCTGAAATATCTTTCCTTAAATGTCATGTGTACACATATGTACATGCACATACATTTATAGAAGACAAAACAGTGTAGCTATTACCTTCCTTGGCTCTGGCATTCACCTAATTTATTAATATGACTTTGGTGAGCTTCTTTTAATAAAATAGGGTAGTAATATTTTCTCCTTGATGAGTATGTTTTATTTTTTTGCCTTTTTGAGACAGGGTCTCGCTATGCAGTTCAGGCTGGCTTTGAGCTCACTTTTGTTGCCCAGGCTGGTCTTGAACTTGCACTGATCCTCCTGCCTCAGCCTCCTGAGTGCTGGGATTACAGGTGTGAGCCAGCATGCCCGGCTGATGAGTATGTTTTAAAAAGGAAACCTGGGCACCAAAATAAAGATCTATATTTTTACTATTTCTCTTTTAACTACCTCTTAATTCTTTTAACTAATTAGGATGAAAGATATTTGCAATAGAGATTCTTTCATTTTGGTGCATAAAAAAATTAGCTCTAGAAAGGGGCACTGCGTCTTCATTGCTGGCACAGCCCAGTAGTTGTGTAGTCTTGGGACAACTCACCTCGCCTCTCCACTTTTTCAGTTATAAAATGGACAGATGATAGGGCTGTTCTGTAGGATAGTACCTGATATGTACAGAGATATGCCTATTAAATATGAATATTTATAATATCATTATTTGCTACGAAGGACATTTTCAAATAAAAGATACAATAAATTGCAGAAAAAAATATTCCCTATCTTTGTTCCTAATTCAGAACTGGCATACTTAAGCTGTATACTTACCTAAAAATTCTAATCAAATTGTCAAAAAACAGAAAAATTCATAAACTATATAGTACTTATATTCTTTTAATTTATAATATAAGGGACGATTTAACAATTTCTTCAACAGTACAAGTTATCACGTGTTCCATCAAACTAATTAAAATAGCTTTAATTAGTTAATAAGAGTTAAGTACATGTGTTCACTTTATAGCAGTATACTGACATTTCCTTACTAATTTCACAGTGAAACTATATATGAATATGAAGTATTCAGAAAAGATCTGTTTTAAAGAACTGCCCTCATCTTATACCTTACAATTCTATTTTACATACACATTTTATAATGTGATAATTCCAGGTATCACCTGTAAATATAATCCTTAAATCACCAACTTATCATAATTTATATGAATGACCAGCAATCACAAAAGTAAAAAAATATAAATATACATATAAAAATAAGTATAAGTACATATGTAAATATTTTGTATATATCTATAAACATAAAATAGTAAACATTTGTGCTACTCCGCATCACCTTCAGGGATTTTGCCACTTGAACATGGTTGTCGTAGACTAAGATGTCTGCTGTAAGATTCTGTAGCCGCCGAATGTGATTTAAGTCACCTTCAAGAACCTGGTGCTCTATTAAGACTCTCCAAGATGGAAACGGTGTTCTGGTGCCATCCCATACCTGCCACAAGGGAAGAGCAAAGTGCAAGGATTTTTCTGAAACAAAAATCAGTGGCATGAGTTTTCTTATAATGCTATTAAATATAGATAAGTACAAACCTTTAAATATCTGTTCAATGTTAAATATGATCTAAGGGTGATATAAGATACTTAGAAGAATATAAAGAAAAAGGTCATCCTCTTATGACTCTAGACAAATTAGCATTTTGTTGACTTCATCTTTTTCATCTGTTTGCAAGTATTTGAAACAAATTACATTCTGCACTCTTTTTAGTTTAATATTAAATACTTGTATCAGGCAATGAATATTAGTCTAAAATACTGTTTTTAATATTTTAATATCACTTTATGTTATAGATAAAAGTTTATTATCTTTTTAAATATTGTATGCATTTTGGTACAGCATCTTGTTGTGCAGCTTGGACTCACAGTGATCCTCCTGTCTCAGCCTCGTCAGAGCTGGGATTGCAGGTGTATGCCAACGCACTTGGTCTGAGTGGCCAGCTCCACATGTGTAGAGCAGGGCCGGCACAGCACGCAGTACTGGGAGCAATCCTACATCCTTGCACTTGCCAGGCAGGTGCTGGGACCAATGAGCTATCTCTCTGGCCCCAAATACAAACTTTATTTGAGCAGATTTTTAAGATGGGTTGCTTTAATTTTTTACTATTTTAAATAACTGAGGAGTTGGGGATATAACTCAGTGGTACCGTCCTTAGCTAAGATACACAAAACCCTAGTTTCAATTCTCAGAACTGCAAAAGTTAACTCAGAAATTACCATCCAGGGGCTGGCCAAATAGCTCAACAGATTAAAGTGCCTCCAAGCAGGTACAGGAGCCAGGGATTCAATCCCTCATCCTGCTGTGCCAGCATTGCCCCCACGCTGCACTGAGATGGCCTTTGCCATGGGGCATGGTGGCGCATGTCTATAACCCTAGCTCTTGGGCGGCTGCAAACAAGTGGATCACTATGAGTCCGATCTAATAGTGAGATCACTCTGAACACCCTGTAGACCCTTCTCTAAAATAAAAAAATAATAAAAATAAAGGGAAAAGAAAAAGAAATTAACATCCTGTACCTAAACTCTTTTCAGTACTTTGTGCAGTTTCTTAAATTCTTAGCCTGCTAGGAATATATTCTGACTTTTGCTATTTTTTTTACTTTGTTCTGATTTAGAAAATCTTTTAAAAAGAACATATGTGAATATTTTATTTATATTTGATTTAGAAATAGAAATGAGTGAAAATAACAGTTGTTTAAAAGGACATTGTATGTTGAACTGTCACGTAAGTGACACTGAGATGCCAGGAACACAGACACAGAATAAAGAATCATGCACTTCCTTATGACATGAGTCAGCCTGGGCTATGCTTCAAGTTTAAGAGATGACTTGCTGTGCTATAAAAGGATATGACAAAGGACAATGGTGTGAGGTAGAAATGTCTCTGCATGTAAGAAAAAGCTTGCATCAACCAGAACAAACAGGCTATTTGAATCAGAAACACTAGATTTTTGTAGAAAAGGTCAGATCAGTGACAGACCAGCATCAGGTCACAGGGGAAGTGTAGAGAAAGACATTTCAAATAAGACAATTCTGTGATGGTAAGCAATATAGAGTCCATTCTTTGAGAATAACGTTTTTTGACTTTAATATTTTGGACTGTACAGACCAATCTTTGGGGGTAGAGTGAAAGGCTGCAGGGTTGTTATGATGCTTTTATGGTCTAGTTGTAATTGTCTAGAATTCCTGAACACACACACACACACACACACACACACACACACACACACACAGCTGACCCTTGAAGAACACAGGACCTTTGAAAAAAACTTGGAGACTAACTACATAGACTAGAAATATTTATGTATATAAAGTTGGGTATGCCTTGAATGTATAAGTTACATACAGATGAATTTATAGCTCTTACCATAAAATATATATAAATCTATTATAAAATATGTGTTAAATAGCTGTTAATAGGCTTCTTCTTGCCAATCAGGCAGGAGTTAATAGCTAAGTGTGGGAGGACTCAATGGTTTATGTAGAATTTCCCTACATCCTACACCTTCAGAACTGCATGAATGTATATGTACGTATACTTAAATAATTTTAATTCTGGAACTTCTGTAATAGAACTTGAAACCTCAGTCCATTGGAAATTTATATATAATATAGACATCTGATTATTTTTTACCCAAATAGATAACAACCAACATTTAGCCACCTAATCTTCCTGGAGCAAACTGAAATCTTTGTTATTTTCATCATATATTAATACATGTACCATGTAAGACTCTGAGGTTCATAATCTTTTCCATTAATCAATTTTACTATAGTATTAATTACTAGTTTTGTACGTGTTTTAACATCTCATGTAGCAGTCTCAATTAGCATTGCCCATTCTTTCTTGTTTACTTCTTGATTATTTATTGTCCCTAATAAACTTCAGAGTCAATCTAATTAGACATCTGGTTTTAATGAAAAGTGTATTTTATGTAAACACTTAATAAAAACCTTTTAATATTTGTTTTACACTCTGTGGTAAAGTTTTATAACTTTCCTAATTCAATATATTCTTTTCTTTGCTCTTTCTTTCTTTCTTTCTTTCTTTTTTGGTACTGGGCATTAAACTCAGGACCTTGCTCTTGCCAGGTAAGCAGGCACTCATGCCATTGAGCTAACTCCCTGGCTCAAGATCATATATTTATTGCAATAACTTTGTTTCAGTGTTTTTGCTGTTTTGAAAGGCCTTTTCAAGTATGTGCTACTTTTATTACTGATGTACAAAAAGCTTTTAAGAAAGCCTTGAACTACATATATCATTTAACATTAATTCAAATAGTATTTCAGTTCATTATTTAAAATTTTTACATCTTAGAAATACCTTTTATTCCTTTGTTTTCAAAAGTTAAACCTCTTACTGCTTTGCCTTATTTAATGCAGTGAGACTTCTTTTTTTTTCTTTTTCTTTTTTTTTTTTTTTTTTCTTGTTTCAGAACCTTTGTTTGTTTATTCACTCATTTTTATGGCTGGCTCAGCCCGCCCCTAGGGCAGGGCTGGCCCAGCATGTGGTGCCTGGGATAGAACCGTGGTCCCTGAAGCCACCCAAGCTTTCAAGAAGGCGCTTTAGAAAACTGAGCCATCCTGCCGGGCCTCGAGACTTCTTGAACAATGTCACAAATAGAGAAAACAGCAGAAACTTTTGCCTTCTCTCATTAAACATTACAATTTAAAAACTAATAGATGTGCTTGGCATAAGATAGATGCTATTTACTTAGGTAAGGAGCCATATATCTATCTAATATTATTCTGATAAATATTTTCTTAGGTATTAACATCCATCAAAATCGTCATGTGATTTTTAATATCTACTAACATGCTCTAAAATATTCCTGTGATTAACTCATTTTCTCAATACTTTATTCTTTCGAGACAGGGTCTCACTATGCAGTTAAAGCTGGACATGTACTCACTTTTTTAACCCCTAGTCTGAGCTTGAACTCACAGCAATTCTCCTGCGTCAACATCCTGAGTGCTGGGATTATACGTGTACACTGCTATGCCTGGTTCAGGGTCCTGTATGGCATGAATGGCATGTGGGGCCAGAGGTTGAAATCAGGACCTTATGGTTCCCAGACAGGCACTTAAGCCACTGACCTATTTACCTAGCCCCTCATCTCTCAATTCTAAAAATAAATTTTGCTGGATTTTAGAATATTATCGCTTTTTTTTTTTTAATCTTCTTGAGACATGGTCTCACACTGTAGGTCAGGGTGGCCTTCAGTTCACGCTGTAGCCCATGCTGGACTCTCAAAATCACAAGGCCTCTCCTGCCTCAGCCTCTATAGTGCTCAGATTACAGTGTGTGCCACCAAACCTGGACAGAATATTATCTTCTCACTATTATTAATTGGAAATATTTGACCAAGACTTTTTTTTTTTTTGCATTTGTAAATGAAACTAAGATACTATATTGTATATCAGTCTGCTCTTAATATATTTGAGGTTGAAAATGTTCACTAGTTGGGCTGGCTAATAACTTTAAAAATGCACAAACAGCCTAAATTTCATATTTATCAGTACAAGAGTTGAATGTAGCTTTCACTGATGTCTTTGTTTAGAAAACCATTTTCTTACCTTTTATAAAATCTAGAATTAGCCAAATTTAAGAAAGCCATTTTTGACTTTAACATTTTATATCCTTTTCTAATTAAAAGTTAATTATGTACAACAATTTCTACAAACATTATTTTTAAGTGTTAAGTACTTTCACACATGGATAGGAATAGTTTAAAAGGTACAAACTCTATAAGAGCATTTTAGCAAGCACTTTCAAACATTATAGTCCATGGACACGTTGTACTCGCCCTGATAGCACAGGTACTAAAGTGCATGCACATCTTGACCAAGATTTGAGTTTGCTGACCTTCATGGTATTAAATGGTACTTGCACTAACCTATGCACTTCTCTTAAATGATAAAAAATTCTGTCCAGTGACTTATAATACCTAATATTATATAAGTGCTATAACAACATTTACTATTCCGTACTGTATAATAAATAATGATGAAAATAAAGAAGTCTATACATTTTCAATACAGATTCAATTTAAAAATACTTTCTATCAGTGGTGGACTAAGTAGATGGCAGAAACTATAAATATGGAACGTGTGGAAGGCCAACTGTGCTCTGATACATATCCAATAAGAGAATTAAAAATATGTATTTACATGAATGTAAACTTTGCCTGAAGAGCTATGAGACAACAGTTTCAGTAGATGGTTTTTGGAGGGAGACACTCAAAAGATGGAAATAGGAAGAGAAAAAATAAACGTTTTATACTATAGCATTTAAAATATCTGTTTTAAATGTCTGGATAGTGTTAAAATATCTATTCAAATATGATATATCTTATTAAAATATTTCCTTTTATCTTTCTATAGCTCTGTTAAGTAGTTTTAATTTCATGAGATAAAAGATTATTCTATGCTTTTGCTATGATATAAGGTTTTACTGACTCGTTATTTTCTATTCTCCAAATCATATCAATGATCAGAGATAAAGATGATCCACCACCTCTAGCTATGTATGACAGATGGCTAGAAATATACAAAGTAATAAAAGAGAAACACTAAAAAGATGTGGTGTCAATGCTGTAGATGCTAAGAAAACAATGTGCTTATAGAAAATCTGATTTTAACATGTTGTTCAGAGGATGTTCAGTGGAACAGAGAAAAAGTGAAACAACGCTAAATCTATGAAATCACACTTTTAATGCAAACCACTGGTTAAAAAAAATGACAATTAAAACAAGGAATGCATTTTGAGTATTAAAAAAGAGAGTATTATTGCCATTTTCATGTTGAGATAGTAATTATAACTACATGCAGCCCAAATATCATTTAGGTAAAGTGTGGTCCCTCATACTTTGAATAAATAAAGAAATAAATTAATGCTAATAAATAATAAAAAAATCAAACTTGGAAAATAAAACAGTTAAAAATTTTCCTCTCTAGAGATACCAAAAGTAAAATATTGCTTATATATTTTCCAACATATTTTTGCTATGACTTTTAGTATGTAAATGAAAGTATATTGTTCAATTAATAGACTATCATGAAAGCATAACTCAACAATATGCCTCTAATGTCACTTGATAGTTAGAGACTATTTTATGATACATCGCTACACAATAAATTCTCTATTGCTACTTTAATTTCCTCCAAAATTTGGATATTTTAAAAAAGTACTCTTAAATGCATTTGTGTGCACATTTAAAATTATTTCTTTAAAACAAAATTTATGGGGCTGGGGATGTAGCACAGCCACACAGCACCTGTCTGGGAAATGTGAGGTCATGAGTTCAATTCCCAGTACCAACAAAAAACAAACAAAACAGAACAATAATAACAACAAAAATTTATGAAAATAGCACTGTTACATTAAAAGTTTTCAAAGAGTTTTATGATTTATTTTTACTAATATATTTATTCATTTTATTTTTTAAATTCACTTATTCTATATTTTAAGATTATAGTTACTTGAGAATAGTTGCTATTTAAAAACTTCACTAAAATATAAGGTGAATTTCATTCTTAGGGAAAAAATGTAGACTCTAGCTAAAGTATAATGCACACAATGCAAGCATACTAGTTTCCACCAAGTTTTTCAAAATAGCAGTAAATGTTTAAAATTTTTACTTTGGCCAACTCAGTATGCTGATATCTGAGCAACTATATCGAAGACACCAATGTGCAGTACAGACATGATGAATGAATACCCTTCATCTTGTTGAATGCCCTTCATCTTGTTCTTCTCAATGTGTATGTTCATTCGTTGTAGTGGTACCAGGGATTAAACTCAGGACCTTGTGCTTTCCAGGCAAGCATTTATTCCACTTAGCTATCTCTCCAGCCCCTAAATGAGTATTGTTTCTAATGTCTTATCAATTAATGTACTCTCTTTAAAATAAATGAAAAATAATAAAGTAAAAAAGTCAAGACAAAATTATTAAAGCTTACTGAAAGAAAGTGTTAAATGCTTAATTATTTGTCCAATCTTGCAGACCTCTATTTGGTAATGTGAAGAAAAGCTTTGATGATAAAAATACATAATATAACATCCATTAATTTGCTACTCTTGTTTTGAAAATATGTACTGTATGTATTGTTGTATGTTACTTTTCTATCTTTGCTTTTGCTATTTGTTTGTGCTTCTTTTTTTACTCTTAAAAATAAAATTAAATTTGAAAAACAAAACACAAAAAAGTACACCAGATTATATCCCAGCACTTAAAAATTTTCTAATATCAGAGCAGTTAAGAGATGCCTTGCACACAGAATGTTTGTCTTAGGAAGTGTCTGGAGGTTAGCAAATGCTTATTTATTCAAAATGTCACTTTGGCCAGACAGCATCACCAGATTATATAGGATTTCTTCTAAACTCAGACAACTTTCTATTGTTTCAGTTTCAGCTCTGCCATACTGGCATATTTAACTTATAGTATGCATTTACTATTTCATAACAGTCCTTGTGAATATAGAAAGGTGCTAGACTCAATTTCAAAAATTTCATATTTTATTCAATGATTTTTATTTTTCACTCATTGTTTCTTAACATGAGATGGGACACTTTGCATAGCTAAACAAAAAGGTATGTCCAGGCATAATGACACTCTGCTAATTACCCTGTTACTACAAATAGATAGCAGAGAAATAAACACAGGACCACAGCTGAAGCAGGGCTGTTCAAATGCATCTTCACAGGAAGGTAGTGAGAAGAAAGTATGAACTATCTTTTCAACAAGTTATTCATGAGCTAAGTTGGGAAACATGCAAATAAAGATCAGGTGGACTTCATGTTAACTTTTTATTCCCTTTTAAAACAAAAAATAATGATAATTATAAATATCTTCAATTATCTAAGACATGCCAAGTAATCGGGGGATATGGGAGGAAAATTCAACATTAGCAGGTCATCAAAGTAATTGAGTAAAACATAAATGACCTTGACAAGGAAGCAGAAAATTCATATACAAAAGTACAACTCAAAAAATAACAGCAAGGGCCAGTGAGATAGCTCAGCAGACTAAGCACTTGCTTAGGCAGGCACAGGTTCCACAGTTCAATCCCCTGCACCACATGCTGTTCTAGCCTCGGCTGAGCTGACCAGAGTCCAGGCATAGTGATGCACCCCTGTAACCTCAGCACTGGGGAGGCTGAAAGCAGGATTGCCATGAGTCTAAGCTGCACAGTGAGGTCCTGAAGTAATCAAATACATTACAAAATAAAACAAAACAAAAACAGCAAAAGTAAGCTTATATTTTATTCCTAATAAAACACACACTCTTTAAAATATAGATTTCATACTACTTTTTCCATGAAGGAAAGTTTTAGAAAGTACAAAAGTAGAGCTTAATGAATATTTGGTCTCATCAAAAATGGTAAGTTAGCCAGGCGTGGTGGCGCACGCCTGTAATCCCAGCACTCGGGAGGTTGAGGCAGGAGGATCGGTGCGAATTCGAGACCAGCCTGGGCTACAAAAGTGAGCTCAGGACCAGCCTCAACTGCATAGCCAGACCCTGTCTCAAAAAGACAAAAAAAAAAAAAAAAAAATGGTAAGTTAAAATGTAAGTTCTTAGTATGATATATGGTATGCAAGCTTATTCAGTTAGACACACAGGTGATACTACAGTAAAATTTCAAGTATTTAAACATGTACCTTTAGTAGAAATGATACGCCATCTACTTGTGCTTTGCCCAAGAGTTGACAAGTCAGGTCAAAATACTGCATGGGCTGAACATCACACAACTGCACTAATGCTGAAGAAGGGGAAATGTGTGTCGATGCCCAAGTTCGTAAGGCTTCCACCATTTTGTGGTCTGCAGCAGTGAAGTGAAAACACTTGCTTGAAGTGCGCGGCAGGACGGGAGCTCCTAACGTTCCCTCAAACGTCAAAGATGCAAATCCAGAGCTGGTGATACCCTGAGGCTCATTTTTATATACTTGGATCTAAGACAGATAGAGAAAGTAGAAAATAACAGAAAAGATACAAACAATATAAGCCTGCTGACATAGCATTCCAGAACCAGGGAAACTTGAGAAATTTAAAAATTTCCAGCATAACACTGAATGTAAGTTTTTATTGTTTTATTTAATTAGCAATGAAATTATAAAAGCAATTAGTGCTATACCAAAATCCACACTGTAGAAAAATTAAAAGCTGGCTAACTGTCATCCTAATTCTATCAAGCTTGCATTTTTCATTGCCTTTGATTTTCTATGATGGTACAATTTACGGAAGGAAAATGGCGGTGTTTTGGTTAATTTTAGTGTATAGTTCATGAAATAACAAAATACAACTTAAAGCTAAAGTTTAACCAGTGTGACTGAGAGGACTAAGATATGGTAAGAGGATTATTTCTTTCTGAATTTGAGAGTTCGTTCAAAAGATGAATAATTGTTAATTCTTTGTGATTTAGATCTGGATTTGTTTCTTTTACCTTATGAAATTTATCTTATTTGGGTGAATCTATTTGCAAAGTGAGTCCTAAAAATGCGAGATCTTTTACATAAAGATAAAAGTGTAAAATAGGCCTTATATTTGGATAATGTACTTTGTGACGTAAAGCTCTGCATGTTTTCTGAGCTGTAAGGTTACCCCAACCACAGCTGTCTCATCATCCTTCCATTGCTGGAACTCTAGGATCTGTTTTATTTTTTATTTTTATTTTTATTTTTTTAGGGGAAAGAAAGCTCTTGTCCAAGAGAGGGACAGGAGGGGTGTCCTGAGTAGGCGTCCCCCTAGCATCTGTTTTATACAGAATCTTAAAGGTAGTTCTTTAAGTCCTTAAACCCAGATTTCAATCAGTATTCAGAGGTAACAATTCATCCCTATTGTTGACAGATTTTTGGACAGGTATTTCTATGGAGCTCTTTCTTCTCTGATGCCTTAACTTGAAGACTCAGGTTCTTTTCACTGCTCAGATGTTTGACAGTCACCTCCTCAACCCGGCACAATTACAGTTTATATATCATGTTACTGCCCAATAGTTGAGAAACTATCCCTAGGTAGGTGGTAATCACATACCTTACTATCTGTTTCTCTTCTCTCTTATCATAGCTACCTATTGTCCAATGGATGACAAGAATTTTTCACACTTCAAAGCAACAGTCTAGTATCAAATAATTTCTTAAAGATACAGTTTATGCTGCAGGTTCCAATTTATACTTGTCCTGTGTGGCTTAATTAACTTATTTTGCATGCGTATACTCATACGTTTTTTTGTTTGTTGCATCTGTTGCTTTCTTTTACAATTTAAACTTTCCCCAAACACCTTATAATTCTGGTGCTATGATCACTAGCCCCATGCTCATTGTGCTGCCTCCCAAAGCTTGTTTCTGCTAATCATTAGTACAGACAAAAATCTAATTTAGGCCTATTGATAACTTGATTTTGTACCTCATCTATCAGCAAGTTATCTCTGCTTGACAATCAAAATTATACTGATTTAGATTCCAATATATAGTATTGGATTCTATTTGCATAAAGACTTAACTTATTCCATGCTATCCTCATCTCATGATGTCCCAGTAAAATAATCTTTTAACTGATCTAATGCTTGTCCTTCAACAACTCATTTTCTCTACGTTTGTCAGAATGCTCTTTCAAAAATTTAACCCAATCATTTTATTTTTAATTTAAAATTCTCTAGGGACTTCTCAAGGCATCTAGAATAAATAATTTGTAAGACCATAAAGAGTGGGTCAAAAGATATAGCAAATGATTAAATTTATAAACAGTAAAAGACTTATTGCTATTAATTATTCTTAAAAGACTCTTCTTTGCTTAGAATATACTTATCCCATCATTCTTGTCATTTTATAAAACAACTGCAAAAGTCCTAGTTCATGAGTAACAGCTTTACAAGGTATGATAAAAACAAAACAACAACAACAACAACAAAAGCAGGGTTGTCAAGTGCCATCCAATGGAAAGACTGACTCATCCTATCTACATTTTTCATAGGATCTGGCCCCATGAAACTTCTGGATCTTTCCTAAAGTCATAAAGGCCAAGAAAGGTAAATGTTTCATAGTGATTTAGGACAGAGAGGCAGCTATAAGAGAATGAAGAAAGAAGATTTTGGAAACTTCAAAAAGCAAGAACAATGGACTATGTGTTAGAAGCAAGGGTGGGTAAAGGGAGTCAGTAGCAACATGCCTTTTACTACAATCTATCTGCCTCCACCTCTGCCTCTACCCCTCCACCCCACACAAGCTCTCACTATGTAGTTCAGATTGGCCTCAGACTCACTGAAATCCTGCTGTCTCCGCCTCCTGAGTGCTGGGATTACAGGTGTGGATCATTTCACCTGGCTTTCCAGTGAGTTTCAAAAATGTAAATGTTTCACTATATCTTACTATCCAGTACATGTGCTCTTGTCTCCTTTTTTTCTCTGATGTTTCCTTTCCTGTAACACCTCTCTCACAGCTGAGTAACACTCAGGCTGGCCTTTTTGTGCCTGTAGCACTATACATGTTCCCATCCCAGGGTAGGGAGAGCAAAAAGGAACAGCAAAAGATGAGAAAAGATGTTCCTTACCTATAAGTCTGACCAAAAAGAAAATCACTAGGGCCAAATATATAAGTCTGTTCTGAGAGTAACTAAGAACCCGAGATTAAAAACCCATAAAAATGAGCAGATATTTTATACTTCAGAAAATAATAAATTTGAAAGGTTATTGTAGTGATATAGAGATAAGATTAAAGACCAGTTGGTGTGCCTAAAAGTGATGAGTTATAGACAGAACCCAGGTAGGCCTGCCTTCTGTTGCTCGAGAGTCTCGGAAAGCTGGGGCCTAAAGCTTCAGGGGGGAGCTCTGCCTTCTCTTGCCTGAGATTCCCGGAAAGCTGGGGCTCAAGGTTGTGGATGGCAGCTCTTCCCATGGATGCCCTGTTCTTTGTTTATCGCCAATGGTTGCCTTCTCCCCTGCTTAAAATATTATTTGTGAGCTACATGTCTGTTAGCATTGGCATGAGCTGTGTGTCTGTCAGTATTAGCGTGAGCTACGTGTCTAGAATATGCTATATCTATTAAAGTAGTGACATATACTCTTTAGCTATGCTAAATAAAAAGAAGAGCCTTCTGAGGCTCTGGGCTCACTGAGGAAGAGAAATCTCGATGAGTCTTCTAAAGCTACATTCATCGGGTCTTCTCGTCGTTTCTTTCGGCACCAGATCAAAAATCGCACAACAAAAGGTTCTTAATGTTATAAATTTTCAGGAAAATTCAAGTGAAAACCACAGCAATACTAGTATGTTTAAAATGGAAGACACTAAGTTGGCGAAAGAAGGACCAAGTAGAATTCTCTTAAACTATTCATAATAGCAAATTGGTATAAACCACTTTGTAAAACTATGAACATGAACACATTCTAGGGCCTAGCAATTATACTTTTTGTTATATAATTGAGTAAAGTATATAAGGATAGCTATAACTATATTAACATACACTAAAAGACATATACTATACTGTTTGTAGAAGCTTCTATAATATTCAGAGTAAAGATATGTAAATGTTCAAGAACAATAAACATACAAATTGTGATGTCTCAGTATAGTTATACCATTTAATAGAAAAAATGAACAAAGTAAAACCATGCAAGCAATATGGCTTAATCACACAAACACAAGCAGGTATGTAAAAAAGAAAATCCAGACTGCATACTGCCTGGTCCCACCACAGAGGGAAAGTAAAGCGCAAACACAGAGGAATACAGAAGTCACAGGACAGAGCCGGAATGGCAGCACACAGCTGCACAGCCTGGGGCTCCGGAAGTAGAGGGTGCTTGAGCCTAAGTGACGCAACACACCACACCTTTGTCTCAAAGGTGAATAAAAAGAAATCAAGAGGTTGCTTACTCCTGTCTTTTTATCAGACCCACTCAGAAAACTTTTAGACCATCCACCCGTATTTTGAAGTGAGATGACAGCATCCGACTAGTCAGGATCACAGCCCCCAGTGCATTCCTGGAGAAGGCAGTTTATTTCAATGAAGATGTGTTCCACTGTACATTATCTGGAATCTGATACCATTTACATTTCTTGACATGTGAAATGCTTGGTGTCATGTTCTATCAAAGAAACCATATAACAGGTACTAATAATACAGAGTTCTTATCAAATAAATACAAGTTCAGAAAGTATGAAGTATACCTTTAGTCTGTGAAAGCGCACAATGTCTCCAATTTTATAAATTTGTGGAAGGGCTTCATAGTTTCCACTAAAGAGTAGGCAAGTTAACTTAACATTTGTTTGGTCCACAATTGTTACAACCGAGCAGTAATCTAGAAAACACAAAAATACTTAAAAGTATTTCAAAGCATTTCATAAAATAGGAATATATGTACTTCAAAACACCAAATAAACTTTGTTTCTTCCTTTAATTAGCTCTTCTAAAGAAAGGATGTAGAGATATTTTCTGGGATCTCAAGACATTTTCTTGGTACTGCTGGATTAATTCGCAAAATGATCCCACAAAAATTAATTTTAGAAAGCTTAGTGAAACAAAAAAGTACTACTTTATGTTTTTGAAGAGGTAGTAACCTTTGTTTATATTTCAAATAATTTAAACTGTGAAGATGAACATATTCAAATAATACAACTCATAAAATATGTGTATCTACATATTAAAGTAAAAGTGAGGTACGGCTCAGTACTAGAGTGTATGCCTAGAACACACAAGGCACTGGGTTCAACATCTAGCACTGCAAAATAAATAAATGCAGAGAGAAAACAAAACATAAGAAATTTACAGAAAATGTGAGAGTCCTATTTGTATTGTATAAAGATGTAGTACATCAAAAAAATTTCATAGTAAATGCATAATAAAAATGAACATTTCTTAGAAAACTATATAATGATAAAATTTCAAAGGAGTTACTGACTAAGACACTTATAAAAAGATTATACAGTATAAAAAGAGATTATTATTATTTTTTACAGAGGTGAAGAACAGAATACTTATTGAGAGAAAGAAAGCTTCTGTCTGAGAGAAGGGACAGAAGGGGGACCCAAACAGGTTGCCTGATTAGAGATAATTTTGAATTGGCAAAATATTTGTAATTTGACTTTCTATGAAACTGGTAAATAAAACAATGCAGACACAAACTGTTACAAATCATGCCATTTCATACATGTGCTTCAGAGAACTGCAAAATAAGCAAATGTACTGACTTCTTGTACTTCCCAGGAGCCACTGAGGACAGTGAATAGAAAACAACCCAAAACAGTGAAGGAAGATGGGGTAGGGAAAGTAAAAGGTTTGGTGAAATGCACAAAGCAGTACGAGATGGCTGCCTGAAAATGGAAGCACTGGCACCGAGTGATGGAAGGAAAGCAGGGGACTGAAGCAAGCCTTCCAGAGACAGCAAGCGCTTATCAGCCACCACCCACCCAGAAGCCTCCCACCACGCCTTGGGAATGTTGGCAGGCATCCAGGCAGAGTGTCTCAGTATTCATCACCACAGGCTCTTTCCAAGTAAGCTGTGTAGAGTAATCGGGAAGCTGTAAGGCTGCCCGTGGCTGCAGTTGCCATCAGGCCCTATGAGTCCCTGCTCTTCAGCACATTAAGAAGCACACAGTCTGAGGAGCAGTTGTCTTCCAGCCTATTCTGACACTACTGACCAATATGCCCAAAGCAAGTACTTTCAGTCTGTATCTGATTTCCCATTCCCAGGAGAGCATGCTGGAAACATGAACTACATATACAAAACAAAGAGTAAAATGTCACAATCTGTACATTCATAAACATAAGAAGACATCAAACAGTCGCCATCCATAGGTGTAAGAATGAAGAGAAGGAAAAAAACCCAAAAACTTGATTTTGTCAGAAGGATATAACTCAGAATATTTAAGAAAATATCCAAATAAAATCAAAACTTCAAAAATTATCTTCAATAAGAACAAAAAGGTATTATATTCTCACCCCTTGATAGGCCATCAATATTCACTGACCTAATTTTAGTTTTTGAATTTCTTTCTTCATTAATTCTAATTATCTATAAGGGCTATCACTTCACAGCATTTATTTTTCTTTGCTAGAAATCTTCCAATGATTAAAGATAAATGTTCTTTATTTTTAAAACAAAGACAAGACCACATTGTTACTAAGAATTGTTATGACTCTATGGTACCTTTCTAAAAATTTATATCATAAAAGACACTGGTATCCTAAGGCCAGCCAGATAGCTCAGTATGTGCTGAGAGGGTGACTGAGACTGGGCATGGTGGTGCCATGCCTGTAAAACCAACGCTTGGGAGGCTGAAAACAGGAAGATCACTATGAGTCCGATCTGTGTAGTGAGACCCTGAAGACCTTGTACTAAATACATTTAAAAAAAAAAAGATACTGATATCCAGCATCCTAATAATTGTCTCAGTAGGCATTAGTTATTCCTATTTATCTTTTTTTTTTTTTGTCTTTTTGAGACAGGGTCTCGCTATGCAGTTCAGGCTGGCCTTGAGCTCACTTTTGTAGCCCAGGCTGGTCTCGAACTAGTACCAATCCTCCTGCCTCAGCCTCCCAAGTGCTGGGATTACAGGTGTGAGCCACCACGCCCGGCTTCCTATTTATCTTTAAAAAGACTAAATTTCTTTTCATGTTTTTCTTATATATTTAGTGCAGGATCTACGGGGTCTCACTACACAGATCAAACTCACAGTGATCCTCCTGTTTTCAGCCCCCAAGCACAGGTAGCGCTACCCTGCCCAGTCTCATTCACCATCTCAATGTGCCCTGTGGGGCAGGCCAGCATGGCAGGCTAGGAATCAAGCCCCTTACAGTCCACTCAGCTATCTGGCTGGCCCAAGATTAAATTTTAAGAAAGTAAAATGAGGGAATAGCCTAGAAGGATGAGGCAAGAGTGAAATGAATACAATGGAAGTTACTTAACCTTTAATAAATGCAAGTCAGACAGCAGTACTTTAATAATAATAAAAATGGTCCTTGAGGTGAAATTTCATACTATGTATTTTTAGATAATGGCCTACAAAAGATTCTTCTTAGAAGCCAAAAAACTGACACAAGCTGGGGAGATAGCTTGGCAGTCTAAGTGACTGCCTGGCAAGCACAAGCACCTGGGTCCACTTCCCAGTACCACACGCAGGGCTGGGGCAGCGCAAGCCTATAGTCCCCGATCTGGAGATCTGAGAGGGGAGGATCACTCAAGTCTGAGCTTCACAGAAAGACTCTGCACCAAATCAATAAGTGAATAAATAAAATGTTTTAAAAATCTCTACAAATTCAACTGTCATAAATATTTGAATTTAAATATTATCAAAGGTGAGCTGACAACCTAGTACTGGAAGCACTGATACTATCGTAGAATGTAATACCTTAGAAGGGACTGACATTTTGGTTTAAAAACAGCAGGCATATTCTAAATTCCAACCTGAAATGCTTTTTCATACCTTTCCCTCCACTAAGGAATGTTGACCTTCCAAAAAGGGTTTTGATGCATTGCCTGTAACTTCAAGGAACACTGATCCAGTCTGTTTTCTTTTGTAGGGTCTCTACTACATTTTGCTGCAATTTTGTGAAAATTTAATACTCTCCTTTCTCAAGTAAAAGCACTACACGATTGAATCAATTACATAAAGCAACTTTCAGTTCTGGTGACACAAAATGCCTCCACCCCACACATCCCACTGGACCTTGCCACAACATCTTCATAAACAGAACCATACTGCGCATATTCAGAGCTCAGTAATCCTCCTTCCCCATTCTCCATAACTGATGACGTTAGATTTGGACTCAATATGGGAACAGACTGTCACAAGAGGTAACTTCAGAGTATGTCCAAATGTAGTCAGAGGAACTGCACACATGAAGGAGTGTATGTCTGCACACCCAGCATTGCATGCAAATGACATGAGAATCTTTTTGATACATGTTTACGTGAGAGAGTACTGCTCTGAGGCAGCAAAACTTGGTTCAGAAGCCTCAAGTTCCATGTGTGTTTTATATCTCTAAATGGCTTTAGGTCTACAAGGAATGTCTGTGCACTGTACATGTGCACTATCAAAATGCTGAGGGCCTGGGGAGGTAGCTCAGTAGAGTAAGCACTTGCCTGGCAAGCACAAGATCCCAACTTCAATCCCCAGTACCACAAAAAAATCCAAGTCCTTGTTCTTAACTTTCTAGACCAATACTTCTCCTTTGAAAGTACTCCTCACAGGAACTGTAAAGAAGTGTAAATCAAAGGAGTTCACCATCATACTCCACTGCTTTGTAAACTAAGATTCTGTCCATACAAAGGAAGGAAAGAAGGCAGAGAAGGTAGAAGGAAAAAAATGAATGAAAAAGATCTTTCCATAAAAGAGCCTCTCAAAAATAGAATAAACCCTGGGCTACATGCTAGCCCCACCCCTGGGGTATGCTGAGATGGCCATTGAGATTGGGCATGGTGGCGTGCACCTGTGATCCCAGCTCTTGGGAGGCTGTAAACTGGCAGATCACAAGGAGTCCAATCAAGTAGTAGTAAGACCCTGACCACCCTATAGGCCCTTTTCTAAAAAATACAAAAAAAAATCTGTATTAAATAATGTTAATAAGAATGCATAGGCATAAAAGATATTCTTGATTCAGTGAAGTGGTGGAGATAGAATGGATGCTATGCAACAGAAACACCTGGAATACTATCATAGGATGACCCTCACTGAAGAATTTGAGTAAATCCAGCTGAGATTTAAATTTCCTTAGGATTTCCCTCTGCTATGGAACACTGTCAAAGTACTTGTTCTTGTCAGTATATTTGCAATTAGAAGCAAACATCTTTTAGCTTTTAAAACACTATTTTCCAGTCCAATTTTTTAAAAATATGAGCACATAAATGAATCTACGATTTACTCTAGAGCCACATAAAGCCATCAGGTAGTAAGAATACTAAGTGAACAAGAAATAGTCCCTTCCTGGGCTGGCGAGATAGCTCAGCAGCCTAAAGCATATGCTTAGGCAATTGCAGGGACTGTGGTTTGATCCTCAGTACCACATGCTGGGCCAGCTCCACCCCAAGAGCAGGATGAACCAGCCATAACATAATAAAAAGTTAAAAAAAAATATTGGTTACCAGTTTTCCTTATTTCAATTCATATTTTTATAAACTAATGTTATAATCTTACTTTGTGTTATTTTACATCAATATTTGCTGGTACAGAGTTTATGCTCCCTAACCAGGCACTGACTCAAGATTAATAATGCACATGACATTTTCCAGAACAACTGCCATGTGACATTTGAGCTTGGCACAGAGTAATTTAAAATATTCTCAGACTCTAACATTATATTAAATATTCACATTTTCAGAATAGATGGTAAAACACGAGATTTTATAAATCTAAAACAAAATTTTGCCACTCAAGGTGTCAAATAGCAGTAGTTGCCTAAACCTAAATTTCTAACAGTGACTAAAGCTTAGTGAAAGGATCTGAAATATATATAATTAAGAAAAGAAAACAGACTTTGGTAGAAGATATTTCGGTTTTAAATATAGCCTCAAGGTATCAAATAAAAATATGTAACATGTTAAATGCATACTTACACATATTCTACATTAGAGAAGCTGAATAAAAACTCTACTACTTCAAAGGCAGGAAACAAAATGAGAGCATAGTGCTTACATTAAATGCACTGTTCCTTGGTCTTCAATTGTGGAAAACTATGTAACTTAGTCATTAGTAATTATGCAGGGCTTACTACATACCAGGTGATAGGCTAAGCTATATACATGCATTCCAATAGTGTGTGTGTGTGTGTGTGTGTGTGTGTGTGTGTGTGTGAATGTGTACGTTGCTCTACCCATTTACATGTAAAAATCTCAAATTCTGGGTTCTGGGGCCAGCTTGGCATGTATATAGCAGAAACTAATGCATGTAGCTTCAAAAAGAGGAAATTATTTTCATAAAAATGCCATAGTACCCACTTCTCACATCTTCTACATCACAGTGCTGGGGCATGAATTTAGCAGGTCTAACTTATGTCTCTAAATTTAACCAGAATACTGCATTATCTCCATGCTGCATGTTTTTAAAAACACAATCAAAATTGGGGAAAACATTTGTGTATATTTTGGGACAGCATTTCATGACACATTTTAGGCCATCTTTGAACTTACTTCATAATCCAGCTGGCCTCACAGTGATTCTCTTGCCTCATATTCCTGAGTGCTGGGATTACAGTGCCGGGATCCTGGAGGGTAACCATGGATGACACTCCAAAAGGGAAATATTATAATTCAGTTTGTGATCAGGGTTGGAGTGTTCCTTAATCAGGTAAATCTATGCTATATCTGCTCCATGTGACAGATTTACTATTGTGTGTGTTTATATTTAATACTTCTTGAGGGCTAGGGAGATAACTCAGCAGTCTAAGCACCTGCACGGGAAGTGCAAGGACCCAGGTTTGAGTCCCCACATCACATGCCACGCTGGCCCCAGAACCCTGAAGCATTACACTGGCCACCAAAACTGCGCATGGTGGCGCATGCCTATAACTCTAGCATTGGGGAGGCTGAGACAGGAGGATCACCATTAGTCAGAGCTGCATAGTAAGACCTTGTACTAAATTTAAAAAAAAAGAAATAAGTAAATAATTAAAGAAAGTTACTGAATAACATGTCAGAATACTGAAATTTTAAATATATATTTCTTCTATAGAACCAGACCCCATGAACACTGTTACAGAAAGATTATGCTAAATTTCATTCCAATGACACTTACAATAATATGCTGTTTTTAAACTGTGTTAACGGGCTGGGGAGATAGCTCCAAGGCACAAGTGTCTGCTGGGCAAGTGCAAGGTCGTGAGTTCGAATCCTGGTCCCACAAAAAAAAATCAAATAAATAAAAATAAAAAAATAAAATAAATAAACTGTGTTAACTAAAAAAAATTTTTCTTTGCAAACTAAATGAATATAAAAAAATAATAAGCAAAAAAGAAAAAAATATGTTTACTGAGATATATAGTAGAATAAGAGTTATATCCTAGGGGAAAAAAACAAAGTAATTGAAGAAGATGTACATTCAGATGCTAGGCAGCTTAAAGGAGAGCTAACCCTCAGTGGCTGACAGGGAAAAAGAGAAGGCAGCAGGGCTCAGAAGCCAGGGGTCAACAAACTAGGGCTCTGGGCCTAATGGCTCCAGCCTAATGCTTGCTTATTAGGTTTCCAAACTCTTCAGTTTACTTTCTACAAATACAGTCCCATATTAATCTATTTATGTAATATTTAAGTTACTAAATTAAAATAACTAGTATAAATACAGTTTGGGGACCATACAAAATTATAAAAGGGCAATTCTTATAAGAACAGAAATCTTGTATGAACGTAGGTCCACCAGCGGAAGGAGAAGTGAGCAAGGACATTGACCAGTTCCTAGTTGGGAGAGTCTACAGTGACAGAGACAGCATCAGCACAAGGCTGTACAGATGAGAGCACTGCTAAGGGAGTTTTCAATTTAAATAAGTTACCTTTATACAAGATGCTTGGTATGTAGCTTACGAAACTATACATGCCATGTGTATGACAAAGACTATCCCAAACACATCAAATATTTTTCACAACACTAACTGAAAATGCAAGACTTCTGAAGAATGCGGGAGGGTGGGCAGATACCTTTTAGTAAGAAAAAGCAGACAGAAATGCTTCCAGATTTGCCATGAAGCCTTCTCTGTTCACAACATTTACAGCATATCCCTGATCTACCATGTTCACAAAATCAATATATGTCCACAAGTATATGGCACTTGTAAAAATTTCCCCCCTGAATTTGGGACAATGAAATTTGCCTCAGTTTCTCACCTGAAAAATAAGGCTAGTAATATAATTCACCTCATAGGTTTATTGCTAGCATTAAATGTATGATTACATGGACAGTGCTCCAGACAGTACCTGGCACATATGTAGCAGCTGGGTGGAGAGCAAAAGCCGTACCAACGCTATTTCCACCATTGCTTCTCCTAATTCTATTTTCTAATAAATTTAAAATATGACCTAACAAAATATGTAGCATCTAAAAATTCTTAAGCCAAGATACAGTGTCAATCTAATCAAGGCTGGCATATGAAAGTATAGCTTTAAAGCACAACAAAAGAATTTCTATTTGAATTTCTACTAGAATCTCAATTGAGTACTTTTACATGTGGTGCTGGCAACCTTCAATAAAGCAACTTCTAAAGAAAACACTTGGGACACAAGGAAAGAGACTTTCAAAAAAAAAAAAAAACAGTATAAAATAGCATGTATTCTGACTTGTCTTATTCATAAAATAAAATTCCAAGAGAGAAAACAATGGTGCAAAAATGTCATGAAGTCAAAAAGGTCTAACATCATTTAAAACCTGGGACAACAAAGCCTACCAAGACAAAAAGCACACTTTAATTATGTTTTCACAAGACAATAAGCTGTTTCTTTGCCTCCCACCTTAACTTCTTTCTTTACCAAATAAAGACATAGAGCTAAAGGTAATTGAATCTACTTCCTTGATAGCTCACATCGCCATAAAGGGTGGGGAGATGAAAACACTACGACACTTCAGCATTGTTACCTTACCTAGTAAAGTTTCAAAACACGTGTTTACATCGCTCATAAAATGTTAACCTTAATGCTATAGTAATACTTCATATTGATACTGTTAAAAAAGTATTTAACTACTTTAATACTTTGTACAGCTTAATAAATATCTGGAAAAGATAACAGATGATAAATTAAGCTTTCTATTCTACAATCTTGAGCAATTTAACTAATTTTTAATATGAAAAACTGCCTTTGAGTTTTATTATAAGGGAGAGCTGGTAGTTCACCTAAGCAAGGTCTTAAAGCAAAGAAATATGCATGCATAATTATACAATGCACAAAAAGTCTCCATAAAAGCTGCTTCATCTCCTTTTATCTATTATTACAATGTTGTTTTTTAAAGCAATCAGAATTTCAGCCACACTATTCCACTTGTATAATAGTATATCATGAAAGCATTCAAGTAAAAGCTAATAAGGCAAATCACTGAATCAAGGTCACATATGCTATGAACTTCTTTCACAAAGAAGCTTACTGTGCAATACATTAATAGGAATACTCTCTCATACGCTGGTAAAAGGTAATTTCCCCTTCAAGGAGTATAGAAGGTAGAAAAGAAAGTACACATATGATATGATAGTAAGAAGTATATAGTGACAAAGATTAGAAAGAACAGACTGCATGAGTGTATAAATATTACTCTGGAGGGAATTTATATTTTACACTACATATTGAGCAAGTGCAAGTCATCGGGAATATATACAAATATAACAAGTTATCCTAAGAGTGGCAAGGTTCTCTACTTTCAGGCTGTACTTAAGATAAACAAAATAAGAAAAAAATTTTAAAAAGAACTAGAAGAATATGTAAGATAGTCAAAAATAAAAATAAACACATGCTATAATATGATGAATACTCACAATCATTGTGCTAAGTGAAAGGCAAAAAGCACAGGTTTACATAACCTAAGGTTCTACCTCTGCAATGTCCACTACCTAGAGAAACAGATGGCATATTATTTGTTGCCTGGGTCTAGCCAGGAAAGTACTATGAAAGAATGGCAATCTTTCCATGTGTTATTGTATATATAAAATTCACTCATTTTGCTTAAATTAGTATCAATCTATCCAAATGCCAGCACTGGGAGTTTTCTTGATGTATCTTGTCAATTATCACCTCCTCCTTCATTCTATTTGACATTAAAAACTGTACTGAATATAAAGTTTAATTTCCAGTACAACTTAGGAGGCAGCAGATATGAATGCATGTTCTACCATCTAAGTACATTGTAGGTTGGCTGAAAATGAGAATCATACATATGATCAGAGGTTAGTGAGTGATGGTCTGTTACACAGCTCTCTTCGTTAAAAAATTTTATTGTGATACAGTGGTCATGGCTGGTATCATGGTACAAGCGACATGCAGTGCCAATAACTGCTTTAAGATACAAGGCTCATCCTTTGTACATGTCCATTATTAACTCAGTTTGTAAAGGATCAGACAGGAAATATTTTAGGCTTTTGAAGACATAGAATTTCTATCACAATATCAAAACTAACAAGTTAAAACATTTTAAATTGGGGATAGTATGTATGATACATATTTCAAAATCTGTCGCCTTGAAAACATTACGTTACCTCAAAGAAAAAAATAATAAAGATATGTACTGAATGATTATATTTATAGGAATGTCAATAGGAAAGTATTGGAGGTCACAGCCCGCAGAACTCTGAGGAATGCACTTCTGTTTATGAAATAGCTAGTCTGTATTAAAGCAGCACAAAGAGACACCCCCGGCACCGTCTCTATGTATGTGCTCATCTGTGCATGCATGCAGTGAATGTGTGTGTGTGTGTGTGTGTGTGTGTGTGTGTGTGTGTGTATGTGTGGTGCAACTTCTGAATACATGCTCCAGTTACAAGAAAACACAGAAGGTCTCTGATACAATTTCTGAGTAGAGCCCACTTTTTGAATTTTATCTTTTCCCAAGCTAGTGATCCATGGTAGTGAATCCTGTTTCAGTCAGTCACAGGACCACAAAAATATCTCAGAAAAATCTGTATCTGTACTGAGCCTAAACATTTGTTTTATTGTCATTATTCCTTTAACAGTACAGTGTGACATCCAAATGGATTATTTTAGTATAAGTAATCCAGAAATGATTTAAAACATAGGGGAGAATTGTGCAATTCATGTACAAATCTATAACATTTTACAGAACTTCAGCATACTTGGCATCTTTAGGAGTCCTGGAACCACCAATATTGCAAAGATACTAAAAAAAAAGCTCATGTCATTATTGTGTGATTTGAATTAACATTACATATATATATATATATATATATATATATATATATATATGTTATATATTTAATATAATATATTAAAATATAAATATGTATTTATTTATTTATTTTAGAGGTTGACATCATTCATCATAGCTTCAGAATGAATCAGAACTGAGGGTGTAAATTTTATACAAATCCTAGATTAGCTTCAAATATTTTAGTATTCAGAAACTAGCTATTCATACTGAAACTATACTCAACATATTCTCAAATGCACAAAAATATATTATGTTCATAAAGGAACAAAAAGACTGAAATTCACAAAGAAATAATATTACTGTAAAGAAAATCAAGTTTGAGATTTACAAAAAATCCTACCAACCTAAACACTGCAAAAATCCTGTCGAGACCAGAACAAAGTTTTGTATAATGATTAAAAATTGAATAACATCCAAACAGCCCTCTTATAGGAGAAAAATGTTTAAAAGGTCACACATTCAGATAAGAAAAATGCATCTTAGTTTTATTTTGTCAAAAGAACATTATATACAAGTTTACACATTGTAAGCCCTCACTATACATTTGGAAACAACAGATCTGTTACTAACAACACATTAGATTATTTTATTTTATAAACAGAACAGTTCTATGTTATGTAAGCAATATTTGTTTCAAAAAATATAAATGAATTTTAAGGATACAAAGTCTATATTTAACAGACTTTAAGATGGTGATGCTTTTCTAAACTTATATTCCTCAAAAAAACACTGAATATTCTATAAGTTTTAAAAAGATTTGTACATTAAAAATTACCAGTAATAAAACTGAACATACAATAGCTGTGAAGGGCATCTCTAACATGTAAGAGGAGATAGGTTACTACTGACATACAAAAAGATTCTAGAAATAAATGAGAAAAGGGCAACAAAATAAAAAAAAAAAAATAATAAGAGAAAATATTTTGATTTTTCCCAAAAGATACAGAAAGTGGAGGGATAGTATACTAAAGTAGAAGGAATGCTCAAATATGCCACTGGATATCAAAGCAATTGTTTACTTGCTATAAAACCAAATGTTATTAGAAATCATTTGATCTGTATCATACAGATTAGTGGTGGTAATCCTATAACACTGTTACACTGAGCTGTTTGTACTACTGAAAGCTCTCAAAGGTTTGCTAGAATGGATATAGATGATCTGAAAAAATCAATTTTCCATCTTTTAAATTAAATACAAGGGAGCTGGGGAGATAGCTCAGTAGAATAAGCACTTGCTGGGCAAGGACAAGGGCCTGAGTTCAATCCCTGGTTCCTCAAAGGAAAAAAAAAACTAAATAAATAAAACAAAACAAAATAAATTAAATACAAAAATGTTTTTTTCCATTTTGACCGGGAATATGCTATAACCCACAAAACTACCTTAAGTCCTTACAATGATTCTAAAAACTTACTATACAAGCATATTTTTTTCAATGTACTGCTAATATTCTATTGCTTAAAAACATTTAACTTCTTGAGCACTAGCTTCTGAATCTGAAAAATTCACTGTTTTACTCTAGAAATTTGACAGCTTTTGCTGTTTCTAAAGTTTGAAATGTCGACTTCTTTTCATCTATCAAAGTCCATTTTATTCCTTAAAGTTCAGATCAGTTAGAAATCTTTCCTCTGTTACCATTCATCTCTCCCTTTCTACTCCCAGAGCTCTTTGCTTGTTTCCTCAGTTACGGCACACAAACTTCGCTCTGTATTAGCTAGTTGATTACATTTAGGTCTCCTTCAAAGCTGAGTCTCGCCTTTCATCACTACAGACAACTAAATCTACTACAATGCTACAGACTAGAAAAAAAAAAAAAAATCTTCATTTGAATAAATGAAAGAATATATCACAACTTTTAAGCAAAATGAGAAAACAGTCTGAATCTTATAACAATTCAAGTTATAACCTAATAAAACAGAGTAATTCCTTATTAAACAAGCTAATATTTTGCTAGAAGAAAAGGTCATAAATTACAGAGTGACAGGATAAGTACTGAAAGGCAGCGAAAACCTCCAGCTTCACTTAAGAAGTCATTCCTAAATAGTAAAAAGAGAAAGTACTACAAAGGTGCAACTGTGGGACCAAAAAAGTTTCCTTACCTCCATTCCTCCAGGTTAAAGTGGATAGAAGAATGGCAAAATAGTGCGAATCAGCTGAAAAGGGGAAACTTAGGCCAGGTTTTCCAGTCATTAAAGAGATCAGCAATGATCAGCCGTAGCCTCCATGTCCCCCATTTCAGAAGCAGCCAACCACCTGGCAAAGCCTGATCTCACTCATCTGGGGACAACACTAATTCATTCCAGCTCTTGATAAATGGAGAATACAGTGCTGCCTACCCCACAACTTCCACCATTATATTAGCCAAGCTATCATTCATCTTTAAAATATATTTAAAAAGCCATGAACTAAGCAAGGTATAATCACAGAAACCTGTAATCCCAGCCCTCTGGGATTCTGAAGCAGGAGGTTCAAAACTTTGAGCTCACTCTGCACAACTTAGCAGGACTCTGTCTCAAATTTGTTTAAAACAAATTTTAAGAAGTTAGGAATTAGGTCAGTGTGTAGGCCCTAGGTTCAGTCCCCAGGACATCTTTAAAAAACAAAAAGTATGGACTAACACATAATCTTTCAGAGGAAATCACTGCTAAAAAAAATCCCCAAATTCCTAGGAAGGCAGCTGATTGGCTTTCCTATATGAAGATCATATTAGGCAACCTTGATGAATCAATTTTATGATAAAATGTTTTAATCTATGGCAATTCTATAATCCTTAAAAATTCTGTTTTCATGGTGAATCTTATTACAATTAAGAATATTACTGTGGTAATACATACTGGCAACAGATCTAACAGACTTTCAAAAGACTAAAAAAATGATACCTTCTTCAGGGCTGATTCTAAGACTCAGAACAATATGTCTGCTACCAATGAAGACTGCTTACCAACATTCATACACTGTAGTATGTTGCTGGTCACTTGTAATCATTAGCACTTGGTATGACATGAATGTCTTCAGGAAAATTTTTAATCTATAAGTAAGGAAGCAAAGTATATCTAACTACCTATTCCACCCTGAAGTTAGCATTTATTAAATGAGTTCTAGTGAAAATTTGAGCTAATGATGTATAACATAATATAAACATATTCCCATACATCTACTGATAAATCTGAATTCCAAACAGGTGATTTTGCCAGGTGTGGTGGCGCACGTCTGTGATCCCAGAACTTGGGAGGCTGAGGTGAGAGGATCAATATGAGTTCAAGACCAGCCAGGGCTAAAAAAGTGAGCTCAAGGCCAGCTTGAACTGCATAGTGAGATCCTGTCTCAAAAAAGACAAACAAACAAACAAATAAATAAATAATAAAATCAAAACAAAAAGGTGATCTTTCTCTACCAAACTCATTATGTACACCTAGATGGAATTGAGATTGGTGGGCTACATTCATGAAATAACAGTGCTTTATGTAATATTTTAGAAAAGTATAGCTGTTCCTACATATTTGCACTGATATTTTCCTGGGTAATACTAATGAAGTTGATCATTTCCTGAAAACAAGTATCAGTGCTGTCTGACCCTCCCCCCGCATTTACTCCCCTGAAGGATGAGTTTTGTCAACAGAAACAAAAATGTAACTGTAACTAAAGCTGCAAGATGGATAGTTTGAAAACTGTCTTGGCAGTAGTAGAGATATCTTGCTGTTTCTGAAACATAGATTTTAAAGTTTCAATGACTATGTTTAGATATAATTGATCACATTTATTTAATTTAGTACCTCTGAAGAAACAAAGAAACACATTGTCTCTATAAGAACAGATGGTTCATTACCAGCTATGAATTTTTTATTAAGACTGGATTCAACTAAACATATCTCATAATAACATAACAGATGTATGCATAAACTAATAAATATTAGTTATCTGTGGCATCATTTTATGCATGATTTAATATCAGAATAAAATATGAATATACTGTCTAATAAAGGAAAATAGAATCATCCATGTCTTTAAAGAAGCTATCATTTCATTTTGTATTATCATTTGTAAATTATTTCTGAAAATGATATATTTGATGAACAACTTATTTATATTTATTTATTTATTTATTTATTTATTTATTTTTGTCTTTTTTGAGACAGGGTCTCACTATGCAGTTCAGGCTGGCCTTGAGCTAACTTTTGTAGCCCAGGCTGGTCTCAAACTCGCACCGATCCTCTTGCCTCAGCCTCCCGAGTGCTGGGATTACAGGCGTGAGCCACCACGCCTGGCTAACAACTTATTTTTAAAGTTTCAAAGGTAAGAATTAACATACCAGGTACCAAAGAGTTTTTAATTATGTCATTTACCAAGCTAGATGGACAATATTGATAGCAATGTAGCTTCTGCTAAACGTGGCAGGGCATTCGAAGTCAATCAGGAAAAACTGAAAACTTGCTTTGTAAGAGGACAGATCATAGTGATTCTATCATTGTATCTAATACCCGGAAAGGACACATGTAAGATTTGAGGAAAACTTTGAGAGTGAGAAGAGAATGCCAGAATGAAATGAGGAATCTATATTGATGGAGTGGAAGAATGCAAAGTTTGAGGAGAAATAAAGTTGGAATCAAAAAAATTGAAAAAATATTTATCTATTTATTATACATAAGGGCAGTATTTCTGTAGCAGCAGCCATGACTTCACATTTTTAACATCTCTAGAATATGGGTTTCTCTTTAGAAAAAAGTTATTTTTACCTAGTAGCATTTTCTGTTCTTAATAACCTAAAGGTCTTAATACCTAAAATAGTGTCTTTAACCATTGACTGTGTTTTAGAAAAAGTGAAATGCTAGATTAAATTGAGAAGTGCTTTTGATTTTCACTATCCAATGATTGTGGGCACTGAGCATCTTTGTACATTTTATATTTGATTGCTTTCTTTGGAGAAATGTCTACTCAAATCATCAGACTTTGTCCAGGTTATTATGTTTTTGGTTGCTTTTAACCTTTGTATTTTTGGTATTGTTTGGTTTGCTTGTGGCTTTTTGTTATTTAGTGGCAGAGTTACTTATGTTTTTTGGAAATTAATCCTTTAGATACGTAGTTTGGAAATATTTTCTCCCATTCTAGGTATTGCTTCTTACCATTTTCTTTGTTTTTATCTGTCTATTTTTACTTTCGCTGTTGTGCATTTAGTGATACCTAAGCGACTTTTTCTAGGTCCATGTCAAAACACTATTTCTCTATGTTTTATTGAAGGAGTTTCAGTTTGGGTGGTACATGTTTAAATTTTAACACACTCTGAAATTGCTTTTGTGCCCAGTAATGACCCACTTTAAATTTTTGCATGTGGATATTAAGTATTTTCAGGGACACTTATTACAGAGACTATCCTTCCCCTAGTACACATTCCTGGGACCCTACTGATAATCAGCTGGTCGAGGGCTGGCCTGATAACTCAGCAGACTAAAGTTCCTGCTTAGCCAAAGAGCAGTGGCCTGGGTTCAATCCCCAGTATGTTGTGCCAACCCGGCTCATGAGGCACACTGAGATAGCAATTGAGCCTGTAATCCCAGCACTTGAGAGGCTGAAAACAGCAGGATCACTATGAGTTCAGTCTATGTAGTGAGACCCTGTACAGGCTGTAGACCTCATCTTAAATACAAAAAAAAAAAAAAAAAAAAAAGATACAGCAGCTGGCCACACACATACAGCTTATTTCTAGGCTATTTTGTTCTACTACTCTGTACATCTGTGCATCTTTTCCCATTCTCTTTTTTAAAAATTTTTTTTTTTTTAATTTTTTTTTTTTTTTTTTTTTTTTTGGTCTTTTTGAGACAGGGTTTCGCTATGCAGTTCAGGCTGGTTTTAGGCTCACTTTTGTAGCCCAGGCTGGTCTTGAACTTGCACTGATCCTCCTGCCTCAGCCTCCAAAGTGCTGGGATTACAAGCATTCACCACCAGGCCTAGCCCTCTTCTTTTATATTTGTTTGAAATTCTGTAAGGGTAACTGCTGATTTTTTTTTTCTCATTTTTTGTGTATTTTTCTGTGATTAGTGGTTTATGTGAAATACCTTGCAGTCATAAAAATGCACTTTAAGCTTATATAAAAACTTCAATCACATAAAAAATCTCCACCTTTAATCTTTCCTCACTATATTTTACATTTTTGATGTTACCATTTACAACTTTTATATTATATATCCATTAACATGCTTCTGTAACATTAATTTTTAATATATTTGTATTTTAACTTTGGGACTAAAGTTAAAAGTGATTTATGTAGAATTATTACAATATTTTATTATTGTTTATATCTATATTTATAGATACAGATAGGTATACCCACTATAGATATATTCCTAGCAAATTTTACATTTTCAAATGCTTTTGTGTTGTTTGTTGTTAAACATTTTTTATATATACTATATTCAGTGAGACTTCAGAATCATAATACTATTTCATAAAATAGGACAATCAGAGAATATGCACATATTTTGAACAATTTTAAATGAGAACTGAGTTTCCATTCTATTAAGAATTAGGCTACTAACAGTGCTGTGTTCTGAAACAAATAATTCAATTCTAATCTGTATAAACTTTAACAAATTTAATACCTACCAGTTCCTTTGCTTAGATACGGGGGCTTAAAGAATTTCACAACACCATAGACATTGACTACTGTACCACCCTTCAATTGATTCAAGGGTGTGTACGTATAATTTGTCACTGGAACCTTAAAGAAAAAAGAGAGTGGTTACTTATTAAATATTTACATTTTAGAATCATACTAGAATCATGCTTATAAATCAGCAGATCTATACAACTATATTTTATCCTTTCAAGTATATGAAGGAAGACAGTTTGAAGAAACCAAAGCATGGCATAGAAGTATTATATTACAAACCAAATATTTGTTTTAGAAATAACTATTCAGGGCTGTCTAGAAATCAATGCACTACATAGAAATATTACTTTACAAACCAAATATTTGCTTTAAAAATAACTACTTAGGGGCCCTGTGCAACTGGAACCCCTTCCTCACGCAGAATCCAGACTATCAGGTGCACAGGTAGGGACACTTGGCCTGCACCCCCATGCCACCGGAACTCCTTCCCTGCCTGAGACTGGCGGGAGCATAGGTAGGAACTCTTGGCCTGTGCCTCGGCACCACTAGAACTTCTTTGCTGCCCAGAACCCAGGAATGGTGTGTACACAGCTAGGAACTCTTGGCCTGTATGCCTGCACCACCAGAACTTTTTCCCAACCAGAACCCAGCCCTGGCATCTGCTGTGGAACTCTGCAGTAAAATTCCCTTCAGAGAGGCTGGGAGTCAGACCTTCCCAGCTAATTTAGGACCTGAACATCTTCCCAGAGGAGCACAGCGGATTCACTTCCAGGCACTCCCGCAGGAAGAAGCTGAGCACAGCAGCGAGAGCCAGCCAGCACACCTGGACAAGATCAAACTTGGTAGATGTGGACCCAAATTTCAGTAGGCACTAACAGCATAACTGTTACAAAGTTCAACACCAAAGGTCAGAGGACAGTGCTATAGAGAATGACAAAGATTTCAGATTTAATTTTTTTTTTGTCTTTTTTTTTTTGTGGGGGGGGGGGTCACACTACTGAGTCATAGTGATCCTCCTGTTTGTACCCCCCAAGTGCTGGGATTACAGACGCACGCCACCATGCCCAGTCTCCATCGCCAGCTCAGTGCACTCTAGAGTGGAGCCGGTGTGGCATGAGGGGCCAGGAATGGAACCCTGGCTCCTGTGCTTCCTCTAAAGAAGTGCTAAATCCGCTGAGCTATACCGCTGGCCCTGAGAATGACAAAGAGAAGGAGTAAAATGCATTGTCGTGTCCCAAGGCCACCCAGAACAAATTGAGGAGACATTAGCACAGAAGAAAATGGGAATCACGTGGCTGAAATCTCTGAAGTAACAGCATCTGAAGTAAAGAAACAAATTCAGAAATGTGTAGAGGAAGTCAGATCAGATATAACCTCTGAAGTAAAAAAAAGAAATCTCTGGATGAATAGGGTCTGAAGTAAAAAGACAACTGCAGAAAAGTATGGAGGAAATCAGATCAGAAATAACATCTGAGGTAAAAGAAATCTCTGAATTAATAGGGTCTGAAGTAAAAAAACAATTGCAGAAAAGTATAAAGGAAATCAGATCAGAAAAAAACCTATGAAATAAAAAAAGACATTTCTGAATTAACAGCATCTGAAGTAAACAACTGCAGGAAGGTAGAGAGGACATCAGATCAGGAATGATCTCTGAAGTAGCAAAAAGCATAAATATAATAAAAGATTTAAAAATGCTTCTAAAGAAGACATTGATAAAAATTAGAGAATGCAAAAATGATGGAATCTTTGAATGAGCAATATAGGAAAGAAATAAGATTGTATGAAGTGGTTTCAAAGAGATAAACAAGAAAATAAAATCTCAGTGATAAGCTGGTAACATCTCATGAATGAAAGTGAAGATAGTTTCGGATCTGGAAAACACAGTCGCAGCTAGTGAAAAGGTAAGAAAGGATCTCTTAAAAACAACTAGGATGCAGGAAAAAATAATTCAACATTTACAAGATGATGTAAAAATGAACAATGTGAGGCTAATAGGCATCAATTGGAAAGAAGTCAATACAAATAATATCAAAAGAATATGGGCAGAAGTAATAGCAGAAAACATCCCAAATAGGAGAAAACAATCGGACATTCAGAAAACTGAAGCATACAAAACTCCAAATAACATCAACCTCACTATGAACAAACGGAGACACAATAGTCAAGATCCCAGAAATCCAGCACAAGAACAATATACTAAAACCCACTACAGATCACATTTAAAGGAAAATCCATCAGACAATAGCACATTTCTCTTCACAAATCATGAAGTCAGGAAGAGCATGGAACACAGTGTTTCAAGTCCTCCGTGAAAATAAATTCCAGCCCAGACTGCTATACCCTCCAAAACTCTCTTTCAAGTATGAGGAAGAAGTGAAAGGGGCCCGGCAAGATGGCTCAATGGTCTAAAGCGCCTGCTTAGGAAAGCTTAGGCGGCTACAGGGACCACGGTTCGATCCCTAGAACCACATGCTGCGCCAGCCCTGCCCTCAGGGCAGGCTGAGCCGGCCATAGAAATAAATAAATAAACAAACAAACAAACAAACAAACAAACCAGCCAAAAATATTAAAAAAAAGAATTAAAAAAAAAAAGTGAAATACTTTCATGACAAAGAACAACTAAAGAATTTCATGATGTTAAGGCTAACCTTACACAGACTACTAAAAAAATATTTTAGGAAGGGACCAAAATGACCCAAACTCCAGGAATGAGAACAAAAAGAACCCAATAAATGGAGCAATCAACTAAACACAGGAGAAAAAGAGGTAAACAACAGTAGGTAAAAAGCATATCTATTATAAGTCAATACATTTCAATTATAATGATCAATGTAAATTGACTTAATTCTCCAATTAACAGTGGATTAGGAAGCAAAATCCGATAATATGTTGTATAAAAGAAACACACTTAACTCACAAAGAAATTCATATGTTGAATGTCAAAGCACAGAAAACAATACATATGCCCCAGCACCTCAGAAAAAAGCAGGGGTAGCTATCCTGCTTGCAGATAGTCTGAACTTCAAACCAAGATTTATCAAATGAAATAAGGAAGGCCACTATATACTGGGTAGTAGAAAAATTCAAGACAAGGTGGTAACACTCATAAATATGTATGCACACAACATGGGAGCACCCAGCTATACAAGACAAATATCAATGGCTATGAAAAATCTAATACCCAATATGACAATCTTAACAACAGATCTTAACACTCTTTATCCCAAAAAGATAGATCTAGCAGACAAAAATTTAGCAAAAAAGTAGCATATCTGAACCAGAACTTTGAACAACTGGACTTAGTGGACATATACACAGTACTCCACATTTTTTTTTTCAGCTGCACACAGTACATTATCTAAAAAAGGCCACATACTATTTCATAGGTCATGCTTAAGTATTTGTAAGAAAACAGTAATTATCCCATGCATGTTATCTGACCACAGTGCAATGAAACTAGAAATAAATGACAAAAGAATCCATAAGAACACCTGAAATACATGGAAATTAAACAACATCCTCCTCAGCAGCCAGTGGGTTACAGATGAAATTAAACAAGCTATTAAACAATATTTACAATTTAATGAAAATTCAAACACAACCTATCAAAATTTATGGAATGCAATGAAAGCAGTTCTTAGAGGAAAATTTATACCTCTGAACTCAAAAATTAAGAAAACAGAATGGAAACAAATAAGTACTCTAATGCTGCACTAGAAAAGGAAAAGCAAACCAAATCCAAAGCCAAAAGATGGGAGGAAATTACAAAGATTAGAGCAGAGATTTAGTTGACGCAAAAAACAAAAAACAAAAAAACCCAAAGAATTAATGGATCAAAAAGCTGGTTCGTTGAAAGATTAAATAAAATTGATAAGCTCTTAGCTAACCTCATCAAAAAGAAGAAAGGACTCAAATGCAAGCAATAAGGCATGAAAGGGGAGAAATTACCACAGACCAAGTGGAGATTCAGAAGATCACTAAAGCTACTTTAAGAACCTAAAATGTCACAGAACTGAAGACACAGATAAAATGGACAGATTTCTAGAAAGGTACAAACTACCACAACCAAATAACGAAGATATAGAACTCACAATAATCCAATCACAGCCAATGAAATACAAAATGTAATTAAAAAAAAAAAAAAATCCTAGTGACAAAGAAAAGTCCAGGTCCTGATGGATTCATCTCTTCTACAAGAAATTTACAGAAGATGTAATCTCAATATGCCTCAAACTCTTCAGTGAAATTGAAAAGGAATCAATCCTCCCAAAATCATTTCTGGAGGCAAGTATTATACTGATACCAAAACCAGAGAGAGATGCAACTAAAAAAGAAAATTATAGTCCAATCTCTCTCATGAACATAGATGCAAAAATTGTCAAAAGAAATCCTCACAAACAGAATACAGAAAAGCATTAAGAACATTATATATCACGAGCAGGTAGGATTTATCCCTGGATGGTTCAACATACGCAAAGCTATTAATGTAATACACTGCATCAATAGAGCCAAAGTTAAAAACCACATGATCAACTCAACTGATGCAGAAAAGGCTTTTGATAGAATCCAACACCATTCATGTTCAAGATGCTACAGAAAATTGCAATAGATGGCTTCAACCTCCACTTGGTAAAAGCCATCTATGACAATCCAACAGTTCACATAATTCTAAATGGGGAAAAACTAAAGTCTTTTCATTTCAGATTTGGTAGGTACAAGACAAGGATGTCCTCTATCACCATTCCTATTCAATATAGTTCTAGAATCATTAGCTACAACCATTAGACAAGAGAGAGAAATAAAAGGAATAAGAATAAGTAAAGAAATTAAATAATCATTATTTGCAGATGACATAATACTCTACTTGGAAGACACAAAAACTCCACAAAGAAGCTACTAGAATACACAAATTCAGTGACATAGCAGGACACAAAGTCAAAACACAAAAGTCAATAGCATTCCTCTGCACAAGTAATAAACACACTGAGAGAGAAATCAGAGAAACAATAATTTTTACAACAGTATCACAGAAAATAAAATATTTAGGCATTAATCTAACTAAAGAAGTAAAAGATCTATTCAAGGAAAACTGTAGTACTGTTAAAAAAAAAAAAAAAAAAAAAAAAAAAAAAAAAAAAAAAAAAAAAAAAAAAAAAAAAAAAAAAAAAAAAAAAAAAAAAAAAAAAAAGATCCTAGAGGATTTTAGAAAATGGAAAGATATTTTTTGTTCCTGGATAAAAAGAACCAAAATTGTGTAGATGGCCATACTCCCAAAATTGTTATACAGATTTAATATAATCCCTATCAAAATACCATCAACATACCTCACAGACCTGCAGAAGTCATCCCTAAAATTTATTTGGAACCAGAAAAGGTCTAGTACAGCAAAGAATCCTAGGCAACAAAGATAAGGCAGGAGGTATTACAATTCCTGACCTAAAGTTATACTACAAACCTACAGAGGTAAAATCAGCATGGTATTAGCAAATTAACAGACCTAAAGATCAGTGGAATAGATTAGAAGATGCAGAAGCCAATCCAAATACACTAAGCCACCTTATCTTTGAGAAAGGGGCCAAATATGTTTACTGGAAGAAAGATAGCATCTTTTAACAAATGGTGCTGGAAAAACTGGTTCTCTACATGGTGAAAACCAAAACTTCACCCAGGCCTACCACCATGCAATAAACTAGAGACAAAATGGATTAAAGATCTAAATAATAAGACAGAAACACTACATCTCTTGTCAGAGGAAGTAGGAGGAAATTTTGAAGATATTGGGGTAGGTTCACGGACAAAAATCAAAATGCATGTTTAACACTTGAAAGAATCAACAACTGGGACCTCCTCTTGCTGAGAAGTTTTTCCATATCAAAAGAAATTACCAACAGAATGAAAAGAAAGCCCACAAATATAAAAATAAATCTTAACTTATATGTATTCAGACAAAGGTCTTCTATCTTGAATTTATAAAGAACCAAAGGACATTAGGGTTCCAAAATTCAAAGACCCAATCCAGAAATGGGCATCTAAGATGAACATATTCTTCTCAGAGAAATTCAACAAGTCTATAAATACATGAAGAAATGCTCCACATCGCTAGCCATTCATGAAATGCTAGTTAAAACAATACTTAGATACCATCTCACCCCAGAGAGAATGTCTATCATAAAGAAATCAACAAAACAATAAATGCTGGGGGAAAAGGAACCTTTATCCACTGCTGGTGGGAATGCAAACTGGTGAACTACTATAGAAAGTAGTGTGGAGACGCCTTAAAAAACTAGGACTGGAAATCCCACTCAATTCAGCTATCCTTCTACTGGGAATTTTCCCAGAAGAACTGAAAACATCATATCATGTTATATTTGTGCTCCTATGTTCACAGCAGCACAAATTTATGATAGCCAAATATTGGAAACAACCAAAATGCCTGTCACTTGAAGAATGGTTGAAAAAGATGCGGTATATTTATACAATGCAATATTTTCAGCTATAAAGAATGAGAAAACTGAAACCCTTCATATATATGTGGATGTATGTTGAAGATATATTCATAAGTGAAATAAACCAGACCTACATGTGTAAATATTGCATAGTTTGCCTAGTGTAAGAACTCAAAAAGAGAAATAAAAATGGAAATGCATACCACAGCTAAATGGAAATCAAGAACTTAAGGATTAAACAATGAACAGATAACAAGCAGAAAAATTAGGAAACGTGGCAGGGGCAAAGTCAATCACTTATATACACAGGATGGATTAGACAATGGTTCTAAAAAATTTCAACAGGTGTTAACACTGAGGATAGCAATGTGTAATATGAGGATAGCAATGTGTAATACTAAAACCATCCTTGGAATGCCTGTTATTCTGGTCTTTTAGATGTGTGCTGCTTCTAATGTTACTTCAATTATTGCTATACTCTCGGGTAAATGTTTTTTTTTGTTTGTTTGTTTGTTTGTTTTGTCTTTTTTGAGACAGGGTCTCGCTGTACAGTTCAGGTTGGCCTTGAGCTCAGTTTTGTAGCCCAGGCTGGTCTCGAACTCTCACAGATCCTCCTGCCTCAGCCTCCCGAGTGCTGGGATTACAGGCATGCGCCACCACTTGGGTAAATGTTTTAAAAAAAGAAAAAAATGGTAATAAAAGAGAATAAGAGACAAGGAAAAATGCAACAGTATTGACAGCTATAGTTTTGTATATAGTTAGATTTCTAAATTGCTGTGTATCCCATTCAATCCAGCTATCCCCCTACAAGGAATTTGTCCAGTAGAACTGAAAGCATCATATCACAGTGATATCTGTGCACCTATGTTCACAGCAGCACAATTTGTGATAGCCAAATCTTGGAAACAACCAAAATGCCCATCAACTGAAGAATGGTTGAAAAAGATGTGGTATTTTCACCCAATGGAATATTACTTAGCTATGAAGAATTATAAACTAGAAGATTTCATATGTAAGTGGATACATCTAGAACTTGTACTCATTAGTGAAATAAACCAGATCTATATACATAAATACCATATAATCTCCCTAGGTTAGGTACTCAAAAGAAGAAGTTAAAAAAAAAAAAAAAAAAAAGAATTACAAAATTAAGAGAAGTTGGGAGAGCTTTACACTAAGAGGCTTAGGCATTTTATACACCCTTCAACTGTCTTCCAGAGTGAGTTTAGATTACATTCCCCTGGTAACTACTGATGGTAGGCACTTTCCCACATGCCTCTTGACCATTTGTATCTTTTTTGTGAAAAGATCTGCTTAAATATTTTGCTCATTTTTAATATATATTTTTGTCCTATTGAATTGTAGAGTGTTATCTTTTCATGTAACAATAAAAAAATTTATATGCTGTTACAAAAAAAGAATTAAACAATGGAGAGAGCAAGGAAAAAATTTAGGAAACATTGCAGAGGCAAAACCATACATTTGTATACACAAGATAGTTAAAGTAATGGTCATACGAATTCTATCAGGTTTTTGAAACTAGCTGTTAATTGGCAGAATTCTCACCCTGACTAACTCTATATGTTGATATCTGTGAACCAAGCAACTACACAGAGGACAGCAATGTGTAATACTAAAAACATGGTCAGAACCCCTATTATTCTGGTCTTCTAAATGCATACCACTTCCAATGTTATACCAATTATTGCTATAATCTTACTCATATACATGTTTGTTTATAAAAAGGAAATAAAAGAAAATAAGAGGCAAGAAAAAAAAATGCTGTGTAAAAATCACATTCTATAAGGATTTGCTAGAGTATCAATGATTGATTTAAAATATTAGTACCATGTTAAGTCTAACATGGTACTAGCATTTGATATTCAGAAAGACAACAAGCTTAAATACCTATGTAATAGAGTAATCATATCACTAAGCTTCTCTTTTGGAGGATTAACAACTTAGTGTAGACTAAAAAATTAGGCTACAAAGATGGTCAATATTTTTGCCATAGCTTCTCTAGGTCAGTGAGTTCTCAGGACATAAGAGAACCTGTACTCTAACATCCTATAACTCAAAGGCATCCCAAATTTTCTGTTCAAGGATATTATGGGGCCACAGAGGAAAGGGACTGACAATGCACAGTGTACCTAAGAAGTCACCTACAGAGAAAACATTCTCTTAGGCTTTCCCAGACAGTAAACTGGTCAAGCAATGGCCGTGATTCATCCAGATGGCTGACACTAACAAAAGTTCTACAAAATGCTGTACATGGTTTCAAGGTAAATCCTGAGGGGATTTGACTGACTTTATCAGATACAAAAGCTACATGCTTTGTTATGTAGGTCTTGCTTTAACTTTGTCTTAACCATTCCACAAAAAAGTTTAACCACAAGGCATAAAAATAAAGTCAGATAAGTATGTTGAGCTGTAAAAGGCTCAAGTGAACAGCTTCCAACAATGCCAGTTCTTCTGATTACCCACTACTATTATGGAATATAAGGCTACTCATATAACTGCCTTCTTGTAACTCAATGAGAACATTTCTACCAAAAGTGTTTAGGAAGATTATCATGTCTACATCTTGTACTCTGAACAACTACTATGAAGACAACAATATGCATTGCATTAATTATTGTGGCTGTCCTACGAACTTGTTTTAAAGCTGTCTCTTTGTTACTTCTTATTAAAGTAATAAAATCATTAAAAAAATAAATCTAATAATAAGTTTAAAAATAAATAAAATATAAAATTCTCTAAATAGAAAACCTTATTGACTACCCAATGAGGCTGAGGTAAAAGCCTTTTAACACACTAAATTTGGCTGCACTCTTTATCATATATTCTCTAAGCTTTTTTTTTTTTTTTTTTCTGTATTTAAGACAGGGTCTACAGAGTCTCACTATGTAGTAGATTAGACTCATAATGATTTTCCTGTTTTCCCAAGTGCTAGGATTATAGGTGCTTGCCACCATACCCAATTTCAATGGCCATCTCAGAAGGCAAGACATGCTGGAGATTGAAGCCCAGCCACTGTGCTCTGCCTAAGCAGATGCTTTAGTCCACTGAGCTATCAGGCCAGCGCTTATGGGTATTTTTTTTTTTTTTTTTGCAATAAAATAGTAAGATAATTGCCAGTTCTGCTGATAAGCCACTACTGTTATGGACTATTGGACTATATTGCATTATTTTGCTGAATTCAAGTACCTACAATCTTCAGACTGTCTTTAAGTATGAAAAGGTCCTTTAAAGACTTTTTCTAAAACTGCTTCTCTAACTGCAGTGAAACACCTATCTCTGACAAAACAAAATTTTAAAAAAGGATATTTTTGGAGCCACAAAGCTAGGAAATCAAATATGTGTAGGTGTGTTGTGGCTTGTATCCAGTTGTCCCCCAAAACCCTCATGTAAATCATGAGGCTGCTAAGCATGTGGCTCAAGGGGTTGGGCTTGAGGGGGTGTTGCCAAGAGAGGAGCCAAGCCTTACAATGACAGCACAAGAGCGCCCCTCACCAGTCGGCAGTTTGCAGTGGAGGCATGGAGCAGATCATCCTGGACATGGCAGTGCCCCACCCCTTCCTCCAGTCCCTATAAAGCAGGGGCAGCATCTTGAAACCTTCAGGAACTGTGACCATCTTTCCTCCCCTAAGCTTGTAGGTTGGGTATTTGTCCCAGCAAAGACAGAATAGTGACTAAGACAAGGTGGGACTTGGCCCAGTGCCTCAAGCAAACAAACTACCTCACTCTTGTGTTAAACACTCTGTTTGGTTAAAATTAGCTATCAGTTGTTAGGCAACCTAGTATCATGAGTCACTAACTTCACAAAAGGGCAAATAAAAGACAGTTCTCTTGCTCTTGTGAAAAAAAATTATATATATATATATATATATATACACATATATACATATGTATATATATACATGTATATATATATATATATATATATTTATGTATAGATATACACAAGAGGGTATAGAGATAAAGCTACTTTCTCTTAGTTCATTAAGTTTGTACTAATACTGTTTGGACAAAATATTATGTCTGCATCATGTTCTGTCAATAACTACTGTGAAGACAACAATATGCAATGTATTAACTATTGTAACCATTCTGCTAACCTGATTTGAAACTCTCTCATTGCTATTCTATCTTTTTTTCTCATTAAAATAAATACAAAAAGATAAATAAAAATATTTTTAAAAAATAACTATTCAGCACCAGCTTGATAGCTCAGTGGACTAAAGCATCTGTTTAGGGCAGTACAGGGATCTGAGTTTAATTCCCGGTGTGCCATGCTGGCCCAGCACCCAGGGAATGTTTAGATGGCAAAGGAGAATGGGCATGGTGGCCAACACCTGTAACCCCAGTGTTTGGGAGGCTGAAAGCAGGAGGATCACTATGAGTCTGATCTGTGTAGTCAGATCCTGTAATAATTCTATGGTTTGTGTCTAGTTTCCGCTCAAAGCCTCATGCACTTATGGGGCGGGAACTTCTAGAGCTTGAGATTAACTCATAGTCCAGTGGGATTACAGGTGATTTACTGAGACTAGTGCTACTTGGATTATAGATATGTTACCTCCAACCTGGGGCAGAGAGCCTGAATGCAATATGAGAGAGAGAGAGACAGACTCTCTCTCTATCGCCATTGTTGTTGTTCCACTGCCATGAACTGCTGTTCTCTGCCATGAGCCAGGCTGCCTTCAAGCCAGCTGATTACGGACTGAAACCTCCAGTAACTGTGAGCTAAATAAACTTTTCCTTCCTTCATTTTGGGTGTAACTGAAATAACTAAATACATTAAAATAAAAAAAGAAATAATTATTCATAAGTGGTATAACTAGCTCACCAGCCCACAAAAGCATAATATCCCTATAATTTAACATAAACTTTACTACTTCAATAAGAAACCAGAACACAGAATATGAAGCCATCAGCAATTAATGAATAAACTAAAGTAATAATAGGAAATGCATTTAAAACATGTATATCTTCAAAGTCTAGGGTCAGACAAATAGCTCAGTGGATTAAAGCATCTGCAAGCTGGCACGGGTTGGATCCCTGGGCCTGCCATGCTGGCCCTGCTCTCAGGGTGTGCTGAGATGGCAATTGAGACTGGGCATGGTGTGCACCTGCAATCCCAGCTCTTGGGAGGCCGTAAACAGGTAGGGCACTGTGCGTCTGATCTAGTAGCAAGACCCTGAACACGCTGTAGACCTTTCCCTAAAAAATACAAAAAAAACCCCACAAAACTAAACAAATCAAAAAAAGTCTAAGAAATGACTGGGTTTAACGAAACATTTCTGAAAGCCTTGGAAAGGTAAATAGAATTCTGGTCCCATCAATAATTTTATGTTTTATAATTTCAGGGGAAAAAAAAAAAAAGTGTTTTATCTACAATACTCCCAAGGGCGTAAAAGGTTCTAAATAATGAAATCAATTTAGTTATCTTTTAATTTAGTACTTCCTTAATCTTTTTGGCAAAGAAACCAAGAGGATGATTGATGTTTTTAGAATTGTAAACAGTTTATACATATTTTGGGTCTGAGTTTTTTTCTTTAACGTCACTTCAAAACTTAGACATAATTTCTTTCATTTTTTTCACGACACTATTGCAAACGTTTTACAGGAGCATAAATAAAAGCTAGGTTCTGATGCCTCAAAAAGGACAAGGTGAGTAAAAATGCAAAGAGAAGAAAAATCAGTTACTGAAATAACTGTGCTTAAATGTGGCTAGAAAAGAAGAGGTTTATAGGGTGATCTAGTCACATAGAAACACTGCGCTGACTGTGAGAAGGCTTTAGTAGGCGGATCCACCAGCTACCAGCCCAGATCCAAGTAGGAAATAAGGTTACCATTTGAAAGATAAAATTTAAAACTCAAAAAAATGGATTAAGAAACTGATTCCTCAAGTCAAGCAAAGAATAGGATTTGGAAATGTAGTTAAACCTTCACACAGAAAAAAATCAGTAGCTCATCAATGAAGAAAGAATAATAATGGCCAGCATAAGGAGCAAGCAAGAGAAGATGTGTGCCTCTATTGGCGACATGACTACTGTCTCTAATACACTGATGACTTGGGAAGACCAGCACAGCTCAAGAAGATGGACCACTACAATCATTCATGTAATATGTTAACTCAAGAACAAAGAAACTGACCTAATTATTAAATCGGCTCTCCATGTAAATCAGCCAATATGTTCTGTATATAGCAGCTAAGTTCTAATTCTCACTATTCTTTACAAATTATCTCTGCTTCATAAGCATTACCTCACAAGTCTGTTTAATGTACCTTTGAGTGAACATATGTTCAAGACCATGGTAAATAAATATATAATTCCAAATAAGTTCATGTTAGGGGGCTGGGGAGATAGCTCTGAGGCACAAGTGCCTGCTGGGCAAGTGCAAGGTCGTGAGTTCGAACCCTGGTCCCACAAAAAAAAAAAAAAAAAAAAAAAAAGTTCGTGTTAGGTAGGCTTATACAATTTCTAATAGTTCCTTTGTCTGTAATTTGTCTCTCTCCCTGACAAAAAGAATATCATGTCAATAAAACAGGATTATGGAGGGACATTCAATCAGTTTTAACCTAAGAGATAAATGCATGTTGGGAGGAGCTAGCATGGGTAGGTGTCATAGTTTAAATATGATGCAGTGCATGAAGATTATGTACTGAAGGCTTGATACTTACTGCAGCAATATTCAGAGGAGGAACCCAGGATGGTGACTGGATTATGAGGATGGTAACTTCATCAATGCATTAATTTATTAATGAGGCCATTAGTCAAATAACCTGGGGCCTGGTGGAACAAAGTAGGTTGCTATGGGCGTCCTTTTGAAGAGTGTATCTCTTTTCTGTATCCTCTGGCTAGCACTGGCTCCCATGCCCTCCTGCCAGCATTTTCATCCCATAATGCTTATGCCTTGAGCTAGAACAGAAATATCTGAAAACATAAACTGAGTGAGTCAAACTAATAAGGCTTATTTCCTTTAAGTTACTTTTCCTTTAAGTTGTTTTTCTTTTCCTGAAAATTTTCCTACAAGTTGTTTTTCTCTTAAATTTGGTATTTGGTCCCAGGATCAGTAAGTTCACTAACACTGAGAAAGGAAAGTCACAAGCAAATATAAATGTGGAAGAGTATGAAGCCAAACAGTATTTACAAGAGACTGTATATAATATTACATAACCAGAGCTCTGAAAAGTTTTATAACACTTATGCAAAAGATTTGATTTCTAATATCTATGACAATATGCATATCTTTATTATACCTTCTCAGCTCTGATAAAAGGATCTAAAGCAGCAGTTCTCAACCTGTGGGTCACGACCCCGGCGGGGGTCAAATGACCAAAACACAGGGTCGCCTAAAGCCATCAGAAATCACAGCTCTAGAAAAAATACAGTTTTGAAGTAGCCACCAACATTATGTTTTTGGTTTGGGGTCACCGCAACATGAAGAACTGTACTGCGAGGTCACCGCATTAGAAACACTGAGAACCACGGATCGAAAGTTTCTATAATGGCACTACTTGGTGAGGTATTTTACTATCCTACACATAATGTTTAAAAACTAGAATATCACTGTCCAACAGAACCTTCCGTGACAGTGGAAATGTTCTATACAGATGCTATGGTAATTGAGGAATCTAAATGGGACTATTGAAAATGAAGAGCTGTACTAGCTACACATGACTAGTGGCTACAATAACAGATTTTGTCCACACTCACTTGCCATAAGATTATAACATGTTCATGAATAAACAATGAGTTTATGGTAAATTAATGATAATCTGATAGCATTTTCATAAACCATGTATATTACAGATCCATGTTTCACATAGACATGCATAATTTTTAATGTTCAAATAGTTGAAAAGAAAGCCTATTACAGAATCAGTCAAGAAAATGGGAGGAATAGATTAAATGAAATGTGAGTTACATCATGTACAGGAAGTTAATCAGTGGACAAAAATCAAGTACAGTAAACAATACCATATAAAACTAATAAGAGAAAATATACTATGCAGAATATACTAAATTCATTAGTTTCTTTAGGTTTTCCTTCCTTAATAGGCTATGCATTATACAAGGTGCTAAAAACTATATAGATAAATAAAACATAATCAGTCTCTATACTAATGGAAAGACAGAGACTGCACACGATATTGCATAACCAGAGATTGGAAAAGCTCTCTTTTCAGAAAAAAAGAGAAGAAATGATGTAACAGCCTGCCTCAGAAAGTCCCTTTGAGGGGTTGGGGTATTAATGAAATGGTAGAGTATTTGTACAAAGTCTTCCCTTGAAAAGGTAAAGAAAGGGACCAATGAAGCACAGAACAGAAGCTGGAAATGAGATAAACTGTAATGTTCTAAATAGAGAAAACAAATTCAACATGAGAGTCCAGAAGGTGTACATGGAAAAGCATAAGAGTCAAAGGTCACTATAGCATTGGGTTTGGCACCAAGAGTTGACCTTCAGATTACATAACTTGGCCAGTGAAATACTTTTTGTTTTGTTGTTTTTGCAGGATGAGGGATTGAACTCATGATCTTGTGGTTGCCAGATGAGAATTTATTCCACTGAGCTATCTACCTGGTCCTTGGTAGGACCTTGCACTTGCTAGGCAGGCACTTGTGCCCCTGAGCTATCTCCCCGGCCCCTAATGAAATGCTTTTTAAATGTTGAAGATAGGACAAGATAAAATTATTGTCCTAAGTGGTTTCAAAAGGTCATCTTCTTATTCCTGGAAAATACAATAATTTTCCTAAATTCTAAAAGCACTTCTGGTTCATGGTTAGACTAGTCACTTAGTAATATATTCTGAAGAAGAAGAAACTCATAAAAAATAACTGGATGTTTTATTGATATCAGCTGAGTTTCATGTTCAGTTTAGAAATGCAAAATGAGCACCCAGAGCCAGAAAAAAATAGTCCAATAAGAGATTTCTTTATTTTAGAAAACTCAGACTTTATAGAAAGTATTGTTTTAGTTATTTTCTCATTGCTGAGACAAATACCAAGGATTCAAAGTTAAAAGAGGACAAGTCTTATTTAGCTCACAATGTATAACTAGCTAGCTCCAAGGCAGGGTGCATGGCAGATAGGACTAAAGAGAACCAGATCATGGTGTGCAGAAGATAATAACGCAGCAAGGGACACCCACAGCTCTTCCTAGCCTATCCACATTACTTCAGGTAGGCAGCACTCAGACGTTGATCTTAGTGCCCTTGGTCCTCACAGTGCACTATGTTAATTTCAGGGTCACATATTCTAGATCCAGCCACCTGAAAAAGCTCTGCCTATGATTGCATGACGCTCTGGGGAGCTATCTAAAAACATAACAACTACTTCTTTTTTTTCAAGTTCTGAGACTTCTTTAGTTCTGCTTCATTTCTAGGTTCACAGATATATCAAATATTTAAAGTTGATGAAACAGGGGCTCGGTGGGATGGCTCAGTGGTCTAAAGCGCCTGCTTGGGATAGCTTGGGCAGCTTCAGGGACCGCACCACATGCTGCACCAGCCCTGCCCTCAGGGTGGGCTGAGCCGGCCATAAAAATGAGTGAATAAACAAAGGTTCTGAAACAAGAAAAAAATAAATAAATAAATAAAATAAAAAATTCTTAAAAAAAAATAATAAAGTTGATGAAACAATTTTGGGGAACACTAATATGTAGGATTAATTCACAAATTCACACTTTTAAAAGTACATCATTTTATTGGTTAAACAATGAATATTAATCATACTACAAGTCAGAATTTCAAGTCAGGATCTTATAGTAATTGTCAATTACAAAAAAATCTTTGTACTATTCTCCCATTAAAAATTACAGGTTTAAAAAATATAAATAATAAACTTTATAATATATTAAACTTTATAATTTCACTATAGTTTAAGTATATTAAATTTTATAATATATCACCTTTAGTTTAATTTAGCTATAAGTAACCTTCATGCAAAACTGGAAGCTTTTCTACTGCAATGATATAGAAAAATTTTATAAATCTGTAAAATAACTGTGTTAAAAAACAAAATGTAATTAAGCTTTTTTTTTTTTTTTTCCCTGCTCGGTGGTTAAGGGCAAGTTGAAGCAAGACCTGTATAACAAAACATTCATTTTTTTTGGTATCTTCCCGGGTCAAATCCTCTCAGGATTAAGTTTGGGACCATAGGCAGTACTTTGTAGAACTGTTGTTAGTGTCAGCCTTCGGGACAAGTCATGGCCATTGCTTGGCCATTTTGCTTTCTGTGAAAGCCTGAGAGAATGTTTTTCTCTGGGTGACTCTCCTTAGACGCACCACAGTTCATTCATCCCTTTCCTCTGAGGTCCCATAATCTCCTTGACCAGGAAATTTGGGACACCT